>VDFB02259096.1:5000-54145 GCA_007258455.2 Sequoia sempervirens
TTATGGCGGGTGGCCCCTACAATTCTATGGGCATTGGCGGGTGGTAACTATAGGTAGGAAGGCTAGGGCTCCTCGTTAGGCTACTCCAGGATGGCCAACTATGAACAAACCGTTGAGGACTCTTCACAACCCCCAACCAAAAGACTATCAGCCCGATGGGCGAGAACTTGGATATGGGCGAGAACTTGGCCTACCCACACCCCCGGGCGAGAACGAACTTCCTTCCGGATAACTGGTAGAACATCCTAACCTGGGGTCCTTCCTCCGCTCCAACGGTCCTGTCCTCCACCCACGAGCTCATTTTCTTTCTTCTTGCCTGGCCCTGGCGAATAGTAGGGGCCCACCGACCATATATTCCTTAGATCAAATGGATGGTTTCTCGCTAAGCATGCTCAGCTCAGGTAGGCTCCTCGTTCTCAGCTCAGGTAGGCCGGGACAGGCTATTTCCATCCGGGGGTGTAAAGGATGGCTTCTCGGGTAGTTCACTCTTTCGGGTAGGGCTCCCCACCTCCGGTTATTGCTGTAAGTGGAAGGCCCATCGGTAGCTCCTCAAGAAAATGGATGGGAGGGTAGCTGGATGGTCCAGCTGAAGAATCTCTCTTGCCTGGGGAACTATATAGAACTTGGGGGCTGGCCACTGGATGGAATTCAACTAGTTCGGATGCCCCGGTTGTTAGATAGTATTCTCCAGCAAGCCCACACGGTCCAAACAAAATAGAAGTAGTTCTCCGCAACCTCTCTAGAAGGAAGGGCGCTCCTCTCTCCCGGCCCATAGAATGAAACTGTAGGAGGACCCCTACCCGGCCTACACGGTGAAGGATGGCAAACTGCAATAGCATGATCTCTAGTCTGGGCCCCGCAACGGTAGATTAGTTCTGTCAAACCGACAACTCCAGCCTGAACCCCCGGATAGAGAATAACGGCAGGGGGTGCCGATGAACCGGGGGTGTAAAAGGATGGCACGGATGGCCTCTAAAACGTCGCAAGCGGAGGTGGGGGATGGAGCCTTTCTTTCCTCCGGCTAGAGTTCTAAGGAACTCAACTCACAACTATAGCTCCCTTAAGCACACCCTGGATTGGTAAAGGGCCTGTAGAGCTCCCCGGTTGCTCCATCCTCACCCGTTCTAAGAGACAAAACAGTTCTCGCATCCAGGGCAGGGAGACTAGATTCTCTTTTGAACTGGACCGTGGGCCATCCTTCACCCCCAGGCAAGACAATAACTCCCTGGGTGAAGGAGCATGCTTTCATTTTCATCGGAATTCAACTAGTTGGATTGTTCGGAAGGAAGGCAATCAACTCAAATCAAGTTAAGGATGGAGTAACCGGCCTCTAAAACGTCGCAAGCTACCGGAGGTGGGGTCTAACACGTCGCCCAGGGAGTAGACTTCATTACCGTCCGTTGGGAGGACAAGCATAGACTATCTTCCCTTCCCGCTATAATCCCAACCCATCCCCGTGTGGGTAAGCCGGTTCTGGAAGTAGCTTTATACGAAGGTGTTCAGTGAAGGCTGAGTGAGACTAGTCTTCCTTCCGGGAGTAGACTATCAATGAAACAGGGAGGGAGTTAATATCCGAGCTAGGATGGGAGGGAGATAAAGGTCCGGGTGGGAGGAAGGCAAGCCCGAGGGATAGATAGCGGCAAACGGCAAGAGAGAAATTAGTTAGTTGCATCCGATAGCTGGCTTCTCATGTTGCCCTACTATTCTAAAGGATCTCATTTCCGGGCTGTAAGGAAGGCAAGCTCGAGGGATAGTTCAACCGGTGGCTAGCCTAATCACTAACCTTTATGGAGGGAGCTCCTACAGGGGGTTCAATCAGGATGGCCGGTGAGGAAATACGCCGCCTTCTATTAGTCTATTCAACTTTCTATTGAAATCGAGATGGCTAGTTATAGTTTGTTGGCTGGCTAGTTCTAGTCAAGGAGAAAGAAAGAAAGTTAGCTATTAGATCGAGTTTACCCGGTTCCTTCCAGGCGCAGCTCCAGAAGCAGCCCTCGCATCAGGGAGTTCTAGAGTGGGAGGAGCAGTTAGCCGCCCTCAACTAGTTAACAATTCCCCATACAACTAGAATCGAGCTATTATTTCAACTAGAATAAGGAGGGCAACCGGAAGGTGCCCGTGAACAAATTATTTCTATCCGACCCCACTGACCTAACTATAGTAGTTGAGGTTGGGGCCATAGCTAAGGTAGTCCTTCATTCTTTCTCGAAGGATGTTGGATTGTTCGGCTCCCTGTGCAAAACAAAACTCCCTAACGAGGTAGCTCCTCACCCATACAACTGAAGGAAGGTTGGATGGCCCATACAACTGAAGGAAGGACCGGTGGTGATAGCTGTAGCTGTAGTTTCACTATCTAGAATTGTTAACGAGAAAGAAGGACCCGAGCAAGAAGAACAACTGTTGGGGGCCCCGGATTGACTGAATTAGCCGCCTAATATCAGGAATTACTCTATTGGAAGATTAGCCTCAGGAATTACTAAGCCTAATATCAGGAATTACTATATTGGAAAACTATAGTTCCTTTGGCCGGTGCCCCGGGATAAGCAATAGCCAGGATGGAGCTTTTGTTCTCTGTGCTCGTCGATGCTGGTCTTCAGGAGGATCGATCGTTTCTCTCCGGTTACCTCTATCCGCTCCCTCTATTATTTTCTCTTGGCTGTCCCACTGATATAGCCCTTCATTGCTAGTCGATGCCGCCCCCCCCCCCCACCCCCCATTAGAATTGTAGATTAGTGGTGGGAGGAGCAGTTATAGGGGAGGGAGGGCCCCTACTATTCTATGGTAGCGGCATCAGGGAGAACTATCCCTCAACAAGGAAGATTAGAGGATGGGCAACTATCCCAGGAGATCGAGATCGAGATTGAGTTCCCACTATTTAGAGGCTCAACTATCTATGATGGAGGATGGGACTGCCCAGCCTTCACCCCCGATCGAGATTAACTAGCTACCCGGGGCCTCACTTCCTTCTTTCTGGCCTGCCGTCCTACCTATAGTTGGAGCTACCGGGCCCTAAACTCCCATCCTCTAAAACGTCGCCGTCCTACCTATAGTTGGAGCTACTCCTGCCTGGGGGTTCAGGATCTCCTACCCGCACCCCCGCCCGCCCTACCATTTTATAGGACGTAGAGAATCTGGCTATCCATCCTTTCTCGACTAATGTCTCCCTCCGGCTCTAACAACAACAAACCCAGAAGGCAGTAACGAGTTCATTATTCTATAGGCAACCGGAAGGAAGGTCTTACCATCCTGGGCTCCTACTATCTTACCATCCTGGGCTCCTCGATGGAAATTAGTTGAACTCGAGAAAGTAGTTCAGGAGGACCAGCTTCCCTGGAGAGCAAACTTTATATCTTAACCAGCGAGATCTCCCCACCCTAACAGCATCAAGGAGAAAAGGCCTAACAGCCCAATCTATCTTCTTCTCCCTCCCTTCAATCTCTCTATTCATCCGGAAGTAATTTGTTGACTACCCGGGGTCTAACACGTCGCAAGCACCCTCGGTGGCCCATCCTCACCCGTGCAGGGGTGTAGGGTAGGAGCGTACGAGGTTGTGCGATCGAAAGCTGTAATAAGTCAGTGGGGCAATCGCATCATATACGTCACAACGGTGGGATGTTGCCATGATGTTATCAGCGAGCATGCGGATACCGGTAGAACAAATAGTTAGGATACGAGCCCCCCGGTTCGAGTCCTCAACGGAGAGAAGCCCGGTTGGAGAGAAAGAAGTTAACAAGCCCGGAGATAAGTTAACACGGGAAGGTCCTCCGGGCCCATCCTTTGTTGGACCATCCTTTCTCGGCCGGAAGGACCGATCCATCTTCACCCCTGCACGGTTGTAACTAGATATCTTAACCAGCGAGGAGAGCAAACGCCATAGAATTTTAGGGGCAGCGAGATCTCTAACTATAGATAGGATGGGAGTTTCTCGCCCCCCGGAAGGAAAGAAGGAAACTGGATACCGGTTGGCCCAACCCCACCGGGAACTATGATTCCCTCCCACACCAACCCCACCACCCAAGGCGCCTTAGAATAGTAGGGGGGTCGGTGGGGTTTGTTTCGGGACCGACCGCCCATAGCCCCTACCATAGCCCCTAAAATTCTATGGTAGGGGCTATGGTAGGGCCAGAGAACCACTTGCAAATAGAATGGGGGGGGGTGGGTGGTCAACTCCCCCTACTATTCTAATGGGCCGGAACGGCTGATTCCCCCCCACCCGCCCTACTATTCTAAGGCCTACTATTCTAAGGGCCCACCCGCCCTACAATTCTAAGGGCTCCCACGAAGCTAACTATAATCTACAATATTGAAGGGGGGTGGGGGTGGGAGGCGTCTATTGGGGATGGGTGGGAGGCCCTTTAAGTTGGGTGGGCCCCACACACGTTGGGGTTGGGTGGGAACTTAGGAGGATATAGTTGTGGGGAGCCCGGAGATAGTTGTGGGAGGTTAGATAGGGCGTTCAGTCGTGGTGGCACGTAAACCGATCGAAAGGAAGAAATGCTTGCATCGTCACTCCACCCCCGTTCAGTCGTCTCAGTCGTTACTCGGGTCATGCCCCACCTACCTCTCTGTCCCTTTATTCGGTTATGAGATATATGGGTCAGGCGTAGTTCCTCACCGCGTCAAGTGGCATGCTCCAAACCTTTTGGTGGGTCGAGTGGGGAGTCGAGTGATAATGGCAGTGGAATGAATCCCAAGGAAGCAAGTGAACCGATCCGATCAATGACAGCATGGATAGTCGACCGAATCATCTCTTCCCCGGCAGGTAGCCGTCCATTCTCCGTAACCGCCGCCGTCAATAATAGAAAAGAGGGGCCCACCACCCGAAAGAAAGGAGACGATCCCACCTATTCGTGATAGATGGATACCGCCGGCGAAGAAAGAAGAGGGAAATAAAGGCTTGCTACGAACCCTGCCAACTCGTTCAATCGAGAGGATGACCTAGCTGATTCAATTATCTATCCGCCTATCCCTTGCCTTTCACCGTTCAGTCGTTAGGTGGTGGGGTCGGCCAAAATCATCGATCGCGATAAGAAGCGGTCGGCCGGAGGAATGCAGTGGTGGATCCCGGTATCCAGCTGCCGATGAAGAGCGGATCCGCGGGTAAAGAGAATGATTCAAATGGGTGGGAGATCGTCTCGCCTGCCGGAATGGATGGTCGGGTTGGTTCAGCCTCTCTATCGCCCACCCCATCCCCGTAACCATCGAGAAGAGATATTTTGGTTGTACAACTATTCGACCATTCGGGTAGGAGGGGAAGCGGGTAAACCATAACCTATGTGGGTGGGTGAGTGAGTAAACCGATTGCAAGGAGTTGGCTTAGTCAGCGAGAAAAAGATGGGAATGAGATGAAAAGAGGAGATGGCATGCGACGTCACAAAGAGGTGGGATTGATTCGATCGACGCTCCTCCAGCAGTCACTGATACCGGTGGGAAGTAGTAGGAATATCTCCACTATTGGGTTACCCCCGAGCCGGTCCCACTCGTTTATTCTCTCCGTACCAGCTCCTAACCCCTCTTCTCCATACCCAACCGAGTATTCGGACCTATTAGCGCTAGTGGAGTATCTTGCACTCCCCTACCCTAATGCCCTTAGAATAGTAGGCATCGAGAGGCGCATACCTACCCAATATGAGCCTATCTTTCCCGTGACGACCTAAGCAGTCGAGTCCCAGCAGTAGGGTTCGGTCGGCCTATATGAGAAAGAGTACTGAGATCGCCTTCCCCTCGAGAAATAGAAGTCGTGGTTGATCCTTCCTCTAGTTACTCGACTGCCTCTTCTCCCCCACCCCACCCCTACTGAAGTTACTCGACTTTTCACTTCTCCTCCTAAGTTCCCACCCCCGAGAATCAACTATGTCCTCCCGGCCCCGGGTAGATTAATTTGTGGGAGGAGGAGGGCCGCCCGCCCCGTACAGACGCGTCCGTATCAACAACTGAACTGTCCCGGTGACTAGATCAACAACTGAACTGTCCTGGTTCAGGGATCACGGAGGAATCTTGTTGGGGTGGGTGGGAATGACTGATATAGCTCATGCTCATGATGAGGTCCGATCCGGAGTGATACTGAAGTTGGATGCAGTATCGATGCGAAAGGGGAGTGATACGGAAGTTGGATGCGATATTGATGCGATCTAGAATCGTGTGTCATTCCCGGGTGAAGCGGCCCACCCAGCTGCTGCTACGGGGCTTGCTGCTATAAGGCTCGGCAGTAAGAACTAGTAGTAGCAGATCACCTCGGGTGGCTCAGCAGTAGGAAAGGAACTAGTGCATCACCGATAGGTTGAAGGGCCTTCTATCACACCGTACTTTGTATCTATCTCGGCCGCATTCAATTCTGTAATCCCTAAACCTATCCTTCCTTAAAAAGGTAAGGCGTAACGTATTTGAAGACAGAGTGCCCACATCAATTGCTAGTGGGTTTCCATTCAAGCGTTAGCGATCCGTCCGTAAGTCAGTGCGATAAAAACATATTGAAGGCCAGAATATATTACTAGTCTACCCTAGCTAGCTACATGGATGATAGGGATTTGGGGTTTAGCACTTCCCACCTATAGCTAGGGTGTTGACACGACATCCCACAATCCTCCCCTACCCCCTAACACGTACTTGAGCATATTGAACTAAAATTCTAGGATAATTGCTAGGACCGAACCTACCTCACTCGTTTTCGGACAGTCGGACGGCTTCTATCTCCCCCCACCCACCCCGAGGCACACGTCCCAAGATCACGTCGCCACGCCTCTTTAGTAGCTTTCTCTGCTTTTGTATTGTTGTGGCACCCAACGGCACTACTATAGTCCACGGCACCCCGTAGGGCATCGGCACGGCATAGTAGGGCGGCACTATAGTTGGTTCTATACTCAACTATAGATGCTCCGACCGACCAGATTCTATACGTAACATGCCCCCCCGCCCCTCTATATAGTTGTAGGTGGGCTTTCAGATCTGCCCTACAACTATATGGAGAAAGAGGGGCCCCCCCACCCTAGCCTCCTGAGCCCCTGCCATGCCCTCCTTCCTATACTATCTCCTCCCACCCTGCATTGGCAAATCCCTACTATAATCTACCTCCCTGCAGGGGGGGGCCTCCCACGCCCCTACGGCTTCTATGGGCGCCCTTCTAATATACGGTCCTGCAACAACTATGATGGGGGGGGCCCTCCCTTCACCGCTTCAAATAGTAGGGGCTCCCACTTCTAGAATCTACCTCCCCCCATAGAATTTTAGGGCCAGAGAACCACGGCCCCTTAGAATAGTAGGGGCCCTCCCACCCTGGAACTATGATTCCCCCCCACCCGACCCACCCGATGAACCGGTCCCGAAGGGCTGGGCGGTGGGGTCTTGCCCGGTTAGCAGAAGCTAGAATTCCTTCCGGTTGAACCATCCAGTAAGAAAAATGTTAGGTGGACAGGCAAGAAAGAAAGCAAGCGACGTTTTAGAGCTGCTCCATCCTTCACGTAAACTTCCTTTCTCCCAACTCCAGCTAATAGGACCAAGATGGGCCCCTCCCATTATACAATATTTGCATTCCTTCGACCCCTGGTTGGATGAGTCACTTAATGATTAGTCTATCCAGCCAGAGCCTAATGAAGCTATTATTGTAGGGAGTGTTCTCGAGCAAGTAGTAGGGAATCAACTAGCGACCTTCAGATTGGAGAAAACTTCAACGGAGGACAGGAAGGACAGTGAAACAACAAAGGATGGATGGAGAGATGGTAGTTCAGTTCAAGCTGAAGGGTGAGAGGCAAGTGATCCCCTACCAGTTCAAGTTGTTAACCTGCAACCCCACCACAAACCCCACCGACCTGCGCTTCGGTGAAGGCCGGGCCCCCCTTATTCTAGCAACTATAATTGGAGGGGGGCTAGCCCCCTACTATTTGAAGGGCTAGCAAGCGAATTCCATAGCCCCTAAAATTTTATGGTAGGGCACTGATTAATTAAGAGGTAGATTCTTATTGCGGGAGGCTATAGAGTTGGCGTATCTATATCCTCCCACCCCCCCCGGGAATGGCGAAGCGCAGGTCGGGAATGGCGAAGCGCAACTATATCTCCCACCCCCATAGAATAGTAGGGAATCTACCGGGGGGGCCGTGGCGAAGCGCATGGTCTTCCGGTGGGGTCCGCAAAGTAACCCACCGACCATACTCTTTCTCACTAGAATCTACCGCTCCCGCCTTAGAATAGTAGGGCCAAGGCCAATAGGTCGGTGGGGTTTGCGGTGGGGTTGGGACCGACCTATAGGCCCTGGGTGGGGGGGCCGCTATGGGTGGGTGGATATAGGATAAGTCCTCCCCCCCACCCCGTAGTTCCGGGTGGATATAGTTGAGGTGCGAAGATCGGGTTTCCTCGCCCTTTCTTCTCTGGTGAGTGACGATCCGACGGCTTATGCAGACGGTGGAAGGAAGGTTCATTCAAGCGCAGCAAACCAAACATGCCAATGCCCCGCGTCCTATATCCACCCACCCACTCCCGCAGATATTCGAACAGTTGGGCCTTACCGTCAAAAGCAACCTCCTAATTCTCCATCCATCATAACTGAATTACGGGCGACTGGATTTGGCATGGGGTTGGAGCCTTATTCACCCGTGCATCATCTATTATTTACGTGATATGAGTCATCAGTTGTATCACGTATATAATAGGTGGTGTGGTGCTCTACGATGGTGGACCAATAGGTCGAGGGCAACTCTCCACCCTATCTATAGTGGGGGGTCCATAGCGATCGATAGCCCATTATAGAAGCGGGGGTGTGAGCGTAGCGAACCACGTGAAAAGGAGGAGAGCGACGGCCAACCTGCCGAGTAGAGGGGGAAGGCCAACTTGCCGAGTAGAGGGGGAAGCAGCTCCCTCTCTGTAGTGGGGGTGGCTCAGCCTAAGTTGAGAGCTAGTCGCATCATGTCGGATCGAGTGGTTGAATTCCCACCCGCCAATATCATCCCCACAACTATTGCCTCCCACCCGCCCCCCCATTATAGTTCACGAATGGGTTCATCGGTGGGGTTGGACCGACCATGCCCTAAAGCCCCTATATCTCCCACCCCCCCGCCCCCCCTATATTAGTTGTTGGACCGACCATACTCGCCTTAGGTCAGTCCAACCCCACCCCCCCCATATAGTTGTTACCCATTCGCCAAGGGGTGGGTGGGTGGCAACCCCTTTTGTCCCCCCACCCGCAACAATCACCCTCCCACCCATCCCAGAAAGGGCCTCCCACCCCCCCCTGGGTGGGTGGCCCTTCAAATAGTAGGGGCCTCCCACGAATAGAATCGGGCCTGGTCGGTGGGGTTTGTGGTGGGGTTTGTGGCCAATATGGTCGGCTGCCGAAGGCAGGCCTTAGGTGGGGTCCATCAATCTCGGTTGGAACTCAATCTCGATCTCATCCTCCAGCCACCTAATCTCCTCTAAATAGTTGAGGGAGAGCATCCTCTAATTGGACTACTCTCCCATAATCCATATAGTTGGGCTCGACTGGAGCCATAATCCTCCATGCGATAAAATCCAGGATAGTAGTTGAGTTCAGAAGGAGGTGACTACCTATTATAGTTGGGTGTTACCATCTTTCTCGAGCGGAGGAAAAAAAGAAAGATAATCAACTCACGGGGCCTCTCTCTGTTCATCGGATGGAATTACCCACCCCGAACTGATGGATGGGGGGCGCCCTTTTTAGCAAGAATACAAGAATTCTGCCCCGGAACTTAGGAGGATAGCCTAATCAACTAATTCTATTTCGTTCTCTGGATAGTCAGCTACTACTCTCTCTCAACTGCTCAGAGCGAGCAAAGAAACAGACCCCACCGGAAGACCATATTCGCCTTTTGTTTTTTCTCAGATAAAAAGGCATATAGGTCGGTGGGGTCTATGACCGATGACTGCAACGAATTCCGATGACTGCCTTGTTTCGCCCCCCTCCCTTTGAACCCCCGGATCAGGGAGCCCGGTTCAATAGGATGGCACGAGGAGATAGATCTCGCCGGTCCTCCTCTATCTAGATCTCGCTGAAGGCCCTAACTTCTTACTTGCCTGGGGGTGAAGGCATTCCATGATAGTTACTATGATTCCCTGGGGATGGAGCGTCTCTGAGCTGAGCCCATTACTATCTGAGCTGAGCCCATAAAAGCTGGATCTTGCCTCCCCGGCAAATGAAAGCATGCAATACTATTTTGTTTGGACCGGGGGTGTGGGGAGGGACCTCTGGTTGGAGGAGCTACTCTTGCCTCCCGGCAGCTAATTCTATTCTCCTTGCCCTGGACAGCAACTATAGTTGTGAGAACTCTCTCGCCTACACCCCCGGTTCAGGATGGAGCCACTTCCCCTTCACCCCCGGTTGGAAAGAAAGAACTAAACTCAACTAAAGACATTGGGGGGGGTGGGGGGGCTATAGCCAGGGAAGGTTCTCCAGAAAAGAAATTGGGCCAGATTCCGAGAGCCGGAAACCCGTCTCGTTCGAATTAACGAGCCAGTTGCCTTCCTCTCTCGCCGGTCCTAACCGGATGGAAGCCCATAGAATTGTAGGGGCGTTAGTTTATTAGTTGAGCCTACCTAATGGATGGACTACCTAATGGATGGAAACCCAGCACCACGGTTCACGGAGGGAGCTGTTACCAGGGGGTGTGGGCAGGAATCTCCTCCTCCGGCAGTTCGTTTAGCTTAACTGCCCTGCTTATTCCCTCCAAGCAGGGTGGGAAGGTAGAGCCTTTGTTCTATAGTTGTGAGAGTTAGTAACTTCTGGATAGCAGGCTAGCCTACAGATGCAGTCTTAACCAGCTTGTTGAACAACTACTATGGAAGGGGAATTGTTAACTCGTAATGAAGAGGGCCTCCATAAACTACTTTATCTAGCTCCATCAACTACAACTGCCATCCGCCCCCTGTTGAACTAAAGGAGGGGGGAGCTACCCTGGATCGGAGGATCATAGGACCATCCGTGCATGCAGGGGTGTAGATTCAACTAGAACCGGGGGTGAACTATCTTTCCCAACTATCTCTGGGTGGCTAGCCGTTCTGTGGGGGAATGAATTCTTAGGGCTAGTTGTGGGTGGGTGGATGAGCAATTAGTTGTGGGTGGGTGGATGAGCTTAGAACAGGGGATGTGGGAAGGAAGGGCCCTTCAATTCATCTACCGTAACCGGCCCTTAGAATTTATTTGCGGGATAGAATAGTAGGGGCCCACCGACCCCCCCCACCCCCCACCCCCCCCATCATAGTTGTTTTCTAAGGGCGCCTTAGGTAAAGTATTCTCCATCGGGCCACCCACCCTGGCCATCCGCTGGACCATCCATCCGGAACCATGCATCCATCCGGATCCTTCCTTCATTCACCCTCGGTTCTAACTGTCTATACGGACAAGCTTCCCTTCCCTCAGATAGGATCCATATTACATACGTTATATCGGGCCATAGCTTCCTAATCTAGCTCCGGGGGTGAGGACAGGTAATGGGATACACCGGATATAGAAGCATTGTCGAGTTAGGACAGGATGGAAGTGAAGGATGGACAGTGGGAGTTCAGCAAAAAGGAGGCCAAATTAGTTATCTAGCTCAGGAAGGTAGGTAGTAGCAAATTAGTCCTTCATTTTCTTTCTTTCCCAGTGTATTGCTGTGTCTGCTCCCACCCGGCATTACCTGTCCTCACCCCCGGATGGCCGATCGAGGAGTAATGTGGTTGGGATGGATTGACCCACCCCGACTAGTATAGTTGACAGTAGGGAGGGCTTCTGTTCTCGCTCACGGGGTTTCCAGCTGCATCCGAAGAACTCACTTTCTATTATCCGGAAAGAAGGTAGGTTAGTGAAGAGTTCAATGAGAAAGAAAGCAGTTAACCCCTCTAATCGGAGCACCCCCGGTTCGAGTCCAAGAAAATACCCTCCCCTAATTAACGAGGCCGAAGCCTACCTTCATTTCGCATGGGAAGAGGAGGATGGTAACAGTAGTATAATGAATGGTCCTTGCCCTCCCGATAGAGTAGGATAAGCAATAGCCAGGAGTTGTCTTGTCCTCGTGAGAACTCCAGGCCCTCCCGGAAGGTTCAATCAGCCCTCCCTCACTTTCTTGTTGGTCAATCAGTTCTGGAGCATGCTTTCATTCGAGAAAGGTGCGGGGGTGAAGGATGCCAACCGGAGGTGAAGGATGCCAACCGGAGGTGAAGGATCAGGGAGCCCCGGTTACACCCTCTGGCCACGGTCCGAGCATCCAAACGCCCTTAGAATAGTAGGGGTTTTTTAGCGATAACCGGCGAGAAAAGGAAGGAAGGTCGTCCGGAAGGCCCTACTATTCTAAGGGGATTGATTGTTGAGAAACGAGGGACCTCACTCGGCGGGATAGTTCAACCGGTGGTCCCTACCCTTCACCCCCGGAGTGGAATACAGTAAACTACACCCCCGGGTAAAAGGAAAGGAGTTAAACCCTGCAACACGGAAAGGAGACCCGGCAAACGCCCTCTACTCTATAGTTGTTTTTGACTGCTCTAATCTCAGCTGGACCATCCTTGTTTTTGATTGGCCGGAAGGTCGATCCATTAGATAGTAGTTTCTCCAGCCCACAGGGATAGTAGTTTATCCAGCCCACAGGGGGTCCCACGGTGATAAAGGGTGGCCCGGTGGAGCGGTGGGAGGCAATAGAGCCTGAAGACGAGGACCCGGTGGGAGAGAAGGAAATAGAGTTTATCTTTCTTTACTCCGAGATCGATTGTTCGGAAGGAAGTAATTTGTTTCTTTCCGGAAGGAAGGCGGATAACGGGGTTACCATCTCCTTCATTGGATTGTTCGGAAGGTAGAGAAAGAGTGAGACCGGAAGGAACTAGCCGTAACGAGTTCTATTATAGTTGAATTCTAGTTGAGCAGAGAAAGATGCCGGAAGGAAGGTGTTAACTCAACCGGAAGAGGCTTGGGCTCCAACTGGTGCTATTGATGCATTGCCCTCATCCATTTTTGTTCCTGGAGAAATCAATGCATTTCCATCCGAGGGTGGGTGTATTAGCTGGACTTGTTTTTGCCCGGTAGAAGTTAGGAAATTAGTTTCTCCATCCAGGCAAGGAGAATAACAAATGTGAGAGGCAAGGCCACCCCCTGCTATAACTGTTCACTCATCAGGCCCCGAGCAGTGAAGGATGGAGAGCAGGTCCCCGGTTGGATTGTTCGTTCAACCGGTCGATATTAGTTTATCTGGATGTTTGGACCTCAGTAACTTCCTCAACCAACTGCTAACCTCAGTATCGGAGAGCTCACCTCAGTAAGTAGGAATAGAGCCTCAACCAACTTTCCTCAACCAACTGCTAACCTCAGTATCGGAGTCAAGATAGAGCTATCGGAGAATTCAATTAACCCCACCGGCCGTAGGGCGGGTGGGCCCTTAGAATAGTAGGGCGGGGGGGAATCAGCCGTTCCGGAACTATAGTTTCCCACCCACCCCCCCTACCATTCTATAGGCTAGTGGTTCTCTGGCCCCTACCATAGCCCCTACCATAGAATTTTAGGGGCTATGGTAGGGGCTATGGGGTATATTAGTTGTTGGGAACTTAGGAGGATAGCCGTTGTAGGGGTAGGGGCCGTAGAGAATATGGCCGGTCAACGTACTTTCTCCGTCTCGATTCTCTACGTAACATGCTATAGTTCCCTCCTGCATGCATGCATGCATGCACACCCGGGAATTTGAATAGATAGGACGGGGTGGGTGGCCCTACTATTCTAAGGGCACCGGAACTATAGTTATCCCACCCACCTCAATTCTACTCCTATATCCGGAACTATAGTTTCCCACATGAACACCTCAGTTAGCCGGTTACGGTATATTATTTGTATAGTTCCGGGAGGATATAGCGTTAATTCCCTCCCACAATATTAGCTTCCCACCCCCATAGAATTTATAGGGGCCCCACCATCCATCAACCCCACTATCCATCGAGAGGGTGGGAGGAGATAGAAATTGGCACGTTCGCTATTCCGGGGTGGGTGGGTGGAATAGGAGCCGGGTGGGGGGGAATTCTATGGGAGGGTGGTCTCCCTTCTGAATTTCCGACCGATTATGCCAATTACTCCACCTTCTCTTTGCAAATCCCGATACGGAATCATGAATCAATTGGCGGATAATCATACTTACGGCGGGGAGCAACACTGCCAAATGGAACTGAGCCAAGCTGAGGAGGTTACGAAGAAGTAGATGTCGGATGAGCCGGGTCGCCCCGGCCCCCCTCTATCTCCTCCCGGGGGGGGGTGGGTGGATATAGTTCCGGGGGAATGATTAAACCTTCCATCCGACCCTATAGATAGTAGGGGGGTTGGGCAATCAATGATACCAGATTCGTGGCCTGGAATAGATCCGAAAAGGGCTACACCGCTTGGTTCCCTCCCCCACTTAAATCTACGAAATGATAATTTGCATAAAGGGTCTCCTGCAATGGAAGATCTGAGTCTCCATCCGGGGTAGATCTCAACAGATTCTTCTGCAATGGGGCGTAGCCGTTAATCTGCATCTGAACCTAGATATCCATCCGCCGCACTGGGACGTAGACCCGGAATAGACCCTGGAGCCTGCTCTCGGTCTAACCTCTTTCAAGCTGAGTAAGATGGGTTTGATGACCTAGGCATTAAGGGCACTAAGGACACCAATGACAAAGTGGTTCCTGAACCCCTACTAGAACGACGAGGTCATCTCGGTCAAAAGAGAATGCGTGGGAGAAGAATTACGTAGAATAAAGGCTGGGGGAGCGCCTTCAGTCAGGCGTCTAAGCTTGGTCGTGGTTCCACATTCAAATTGGGCTTTGCGAAACACATGTGATTTCCTGGGTCAAAAAAACAAAACATTCGACGTTTTGTGGTTGTAGGGCTTACAGAACATTCGCCATGGGGAGTAACTGAGCTATATCCGAAATAGAACATAGATCTGAAAACGATATATCCATGCATTGAACCGGGTGCGTGTGACCAGGGGGGGGCCATGGTTCGGAAATAGATCCTGGTTTTGAGTGGGGTCACCTCGCTTTGGCATTGCTTGAGAAGGATATTGACGCCTGTCGTGACGTAACAGCATTTGGGCTTCTAAGCTTTCATTTTGCATAGCCTTCCATCCTGGTTCGTAGATCTCTTAATTGGCAATGCTAAGTCTCGATATGCTCTATCCGCCATGGAATAAAGAAAAAGGTATCCTTCCGTGCCGGTTGATCCGTGTCTTGCCCGCCCGGGGATCTGCTATGTTTGTTTTCCGCTTCGTATCAGCTTCGCCTCAGTTTCGCGTTTTGAAGTAGACCTCAGTTCCGCAAAAGTAGAACCGGGAAGAATGCCTCGGATAATTACGTAGCTTTCCCCGACAATTGATAGTTGGGTGGGCCCGCTCGCCTAGATATCGACCTATAGATAGATAGGGACTTCACCATTCATAGGGCTTTCATGTGATGGATAAGAGGCGGAGGCGGAGTAGTAAACGGATAGGTTCCATTCAATAGCAGTTCGAGATGGAGATCCGACCGGCAGCAGCACCCTTTCCTATTCCCCCCCAAGCAGAGGAATAAGGAATTCTATTTTGGGCGGAGCCGGCGTCCCCCTCCCTCCAATTAGAGTTGGTGGGTGGGAGAATAAGGGCCCCCCACCAGAACTGCAGGGTGGGAGGAAAGTGACGAGCCCCCCACCCATCCCCACACACGCGGAGCGTAGCGTAGTGAACCACTCGGAGATAGTTCTGCTTGCAGAAATCTTTGCCGGCAACAATGATAGTCCTCCTAAGTTCCCACCCCGAAGCTACGCTGACGAACCTCTCTTCTGCCTGCCCTGCCTTATTTTAGTTGCAGAAATCGAGGGCATCTACCTATAGTCAGGGCCGCACTCGGCTCGGCTATATATCGAGTAAGCTCTACGCATATAGTCTAGTCTAGTCTAGTTACGTATGTAGTTATAGTCGAGTCAACGGACTATCCTATCCGAAACCAGTGCAGTGTGGCCCGAGGGGGAGGTCTGGTTCCTTGCTCATTGCCCCTTGTCCCCCATAAGAGCTAAGAGGCGAGGCCAACTATATTAGCAACAGGGGCGGCTATAAACCAATCCAAACCAATCTATCTGGGCTGAGACCGGGGAGTGTATATAGCATATAGCATATAGAAATAGTGGGGGTGGGGGGGTCTCGTCCCGAGATCTGGTCAGGTCTGGTCATAACCCGAATCTGGTAACTGTCTGTCCACTGTCCGGCTGGCTACACGAATACAAGACAACCTATCTCTATCTGGGCTCGACAACAGTTATATGGATAGATAGACAGATAGATAGGGCCATCTGGGCTGGGATCTGGCATTCCATATTCTCCCCACTATCTCTGCGGGAGGTGGAGGGGGCCAATCCCCCAGATAGATATAGGCGAGCCTGGCGGTAGGGCCCTATATATCTATCTGGCCGATCAGAATCTGCTAGTGGCCCTATATATCTATTTGGCGTATTCTGCTAGCGCGAGGGGAGTTTGGCCCCCCTATATAGCACAGCACAGCATAGCATAGCACGGATATTTGGCTAGCGGGAGGGCCCTATATATCTATCTGGCCGCCCTGCCCTATATATTGCCAACGGGAGGGCCCTATATACCTATACATCTATCTGGAGGCGGTAGGGCTTCAATGAGCCTAATCCGTGAGCCTAGCCTCTAGCCTTTAGCCTAATCCGGTACGGTTACGGAGCCTTAATCCGGGCTAGTAACGGTAATGATCCTAGCCCGATCTGGTCCCTGGGGCGGCCCTAAATTCTAATTGCCTCTCTCTCCCGTCCCGCCCCATTAGATAGCATAGATAGATGTTCGCTCACCCCGACGTCAGATAGTCGCCCCTCCCCTGCCCCTGCTTTATTGGTAGAGGGAGTAGAGGGAGTGGAGTAGTGGAGATGGGTGCTGCGGAAGGAATATTCTATAGGGCGGTTGTGGGTATAGTATAGACTGAGGGGTGGGCCCTAGTCTAACCGCGGAGGATCCTTCCGTCTGAGAAGAGCCGGCGCCCAGCCTAAGTGTTCGGTGTTCAATCGAGGCCGACCAGGCCGGCTATAGTCTAGTCGGGCCCATATCCCATACCATATATACAGAGCCCATATCCCATATATACAGAGGGGAGGGTGCCGACGGGCCCAGAGGCTATATAGACTGTAGTTAGGCTCGAGGCCGAGCCCTATATACCCAGAGGCTCTATATACTGTAGTTAGGCTCGAGGCCGAGCCCATGGGCCCTCTCCCTCGGCCTCCCATATA
Organism: Sequoia sempervirens; assembly: GCA_007258455.2. Classification (NCBI taxonomy): domain Eukaryota; kingdom Viridiplantae; phylum Streptophyta; class Pinopsida; order Cupressales; family Cupressaceae; genus Sequoia; species Sequoia sempervirens. The sequence goes on from VDFB02259096.1 coordinate 22,207, forward strand.
TAGATAGATCTCGAGAGCCTACTGATGATATTCTCTTCCTCTTCTCTCCGGACGGTTCTCTCTTCCGGATGGACCCCCCTGGGGCAATCCGATCTCCCCAGCCGATTCCGATCTCCTCTCATAAGCAACCTCTCCCGAGCAGCCGATCAGCGGATTAGAATGGAGAGATAGGCATGGGCAGAGGGGCCATCTATCTATCTATATGTGGTGCACCATTGATTCGACCGCCTCCCGACTATATCTATATACAGGTAGGTCATTTATGCACCACCCCACCATTCATGCCATGCACCCCTATAGATCCATAGGCGCCCCTATATATATCTATGAAAACCCCCCTATCCATATATGGGTGGGGGGGGGGGGACTATAGCCGACGGGACTATCCACCATATAGTGAGGGAACCACCTAGCTATAGCTATAGCTGTATATAGGGGCGGGGCAGTCGAGGGAACCCATAGTTCTCGAGGCGAGGGAACCCCCTTTGTTCACTCCATAGACGGGATAGGGATATGGGTCCCGCATTGCCCACCATATAGCGAGGTATCTAATCTCTACTCTAGTCGAGGTTCACTAATCTCGTCCATATCTTCAGTCGAGGGTAGATAGATAGTTCGGGGCTACTCCACGTATAGAATCTAGGCTTTCATATCACGTATACGATCGTCATATCACGTATACAGCTATATGGAGTAGGCCAGAGAAAGGCAGGCTCCTCTCGCTCATAGAACGAGAGGCGGTACGGAATATGATTCGTCGTTTTCGGAGATGGAGTAAGCTCCAGTAAATCGGTATCGTTCGACCTCGAAAATATTCTCTCTTGGCACGCGGTCCTAATCCCTCTCGTCCAACTATCGGCAGCAAACATCGAGGTACCATCCTCCGAGGAGAGGATGAAGATCCCGATTCCTAGTATAGACTCCACACACACCATATGGTTTTCGCCACTGGCGCTGGCTTCTGAAATCGAGCGAGTTCTATATCCGGTAATGTTCGTCGTTCTCGGAGATAGAGTAAGCTCCAGTGAATCGGTATCGTCCCACCTCGGAAATGGGGCCTAATCCATCCCGTCCAAGACAGCGAGAGGGCAGACGGACTAGTATAGTAATATGGCCCCGGGATGCCCCATTATAGTTGTTGTGGAAATGAACAAACTTGAAATGACGATTATATATGCTTTAATTGAGCCACTTCCCAAATCCATGCTGTTGAGCTCTGATATAGAAGGCTCCGCATGCTTGCTCTGGACTTTCAATATCCGGCGGACTAGAGCATCTGAGTCGCTAGGAGAAGGACCGGGTGGACGGCCTGCCCTGATCAAAAAGAGTTGTTGAATAATAGATGCAGAGGGCATGGTGGAGTTGGAGAGTCCTCTTATTACCATATCTCAGTGCGCTGTCTCCGTATCATCCGGTTCCAACGAGCAAGCAGCCTTTTCTAACTCCTTCCCACCTTGGAATTAAAAGCTAGGCGTTTGAAGGCCCATAGATAGTAGGGGCAAGGGAAGACACTTCATTCACTCATTTTCAATGCTTATGAATAAAAAGCATCCATTCCGACACGCATTCCGATGCATATTCCGATTCAGTAAGTCTTGCCACGAGAAAACTTGAAATCGGATATGTGGTATCTATTGCGTCAAGGCCGGTTGGCTCCCGGTTGGCCCCGGTTGATCAGTGAGTTACGCGCGAAAGATTCACAACCATCCCGAATTACTAGGACCAAAGGCGCTCCTCGTTTTGTTGTTAAAGATCCGACTCTGCATGCGGAAGGGGTTCAGTTATTCCTTATTCAATCTACTTGTTTGACCCCACCCTATCCCAACCTTCCGCATTCGGGCATAAACCTTCATCCTCCTGGGTGAACCCCACCCGTCCAACAATGATAGGCTATATCGACTATAATTCCCTCCCCCCTTAGAATAGTAGGGGCCATAGAATTTTAGGGGCCCACTATAGTTCCGTTGGGATGGGTGGGAATCATAGTTGGGGGGGTGGGGATATTAAGCGCAGCGGGAATGGATTAACGTTCGCCGTCATATACGGAGGAGCGGGAATAGCTAGCTTGAATAAGGAAGAACACTAAAGGTAGGTAGGGGCCCCAGAGAAGGAGGGAGTTTGGTGTGCCCCCTTCGATCTGTAGTTTTGGTCGTTAGTGAGAGAAGGGTAGGCTGTCGTGCTCCCTCGTCTGAGGTTAGGCAGTGGTTGAAGGTAGGTAGGTAGGTGTGCTCCCTCTGGTGAGGCCTACCTTCCCTAACCGGAGTAGGTTGGTGTGATCCCTCCGCCCCTTCTATTCTATAGTAGGGGTTAGGTGTTTGGTCGTTAGATTCACCAAAACTGTAGAGTAAAGGGTGTGGAGTTGGGTCACCGAAGCACAAACCGTGGAGTAACCATTGATTATCTGAAGTAAAACGTTATCCCAGCAGTTCTCGAAGGACCTCTTTTCTTTGGCTCAGCCCCAGTCCTACCATTCTCCCCCACCCGCTCGCCAACCATGAAAGGATTGGGACGGGTTCTCATATTTTCTCTTTCGTTCGTTCTCCCCGGCCCCCCCCACTATAGATAGGCAGAGGGAGGGGCCCCTACTCTAGCTATAATGGGGTGGGGCAGTAGGGCAGTGATAGTCCATGAATACAACGCGTTTCATACATCAAAAAATCGCCCCCGGGGAACCCGAGATGAGAATCAGTACAGCGTAGTATATAACCTACCAATCAACCCCACCGACCCGCCTTCATCCTATATCCCCCTATCTTTTTGTGCGCTTCGGAGCCACCATAGATGTATGTTTTCTAGATGTGTGTTATAGATGTATGTTATAGATGGCCGGGAAGCATGAGCGGTTTCTTCTAGCGCCTATAGAAACAATAGGGGCGTACCAAACAAAATTCCCAGTTCTTCAGGGCGACTTCTATATGTAACATGCCAACTATCATCCACCCATCCGCCCCTACTATTCGACCACCCACGGTGCATTGGGAGGGCCCCTACTATTCTATGGCCCCTACTATTCTAATGGGCGAATCGATCTCTTCTGGCGTACCTGTCATTGATCTCGAGATCGATGTCTGACACCATTGGTGTCAAGGATCGACCTCTGCATGCATAAGTGTCAAGGATCGATCTCATCCAAAGGCCCTGAAATTGGGTTAGTTCGATCGGTGGGCATGTTACGTATAGAAATTGCTCCCTCCCACCCAACTATAGCTATAGCCAGGGATGGGTGGGAATCATAGTTAAGCCCCACGGGCCCCTACAATTCTATGGTAGGGGCTATGGTAGGGGCTATGGGCCGGGTTTGCTATAGTTCCCCCCCACCCGGGTTTGGTAGTTGCCGGGTGTGGAGGGAATAATAGTTGATTCTCTACGTCCTATAAAATGGTAGGGGGCCCACCCCCACCCGGGCATCTAGTAGCCCTACCTCTATAGTTCCACTTGCTCTTCCCGCAACCAAGCTTCACTCCTTGACGGAACCCCTATTCCACGAACAGGCCCCGCCTTCCCCAACGAAATGAGAATTCCCCCCCACCCAGGAACCCCTATTTCACAAACAGGCTCGACGGACGGAAGGATGCGTTGACTCCACGGACCGAACCAACAAGCGAAACCCGAACTCTCTTTCCGGCACTCCACGGACCGAAGCCGGAACCAAGCATTCACTCGACGGACGGATGCCGGAACCAAGCCATTCACGACTATAGTTGGACGGAAGCATTCACTGGCTTTAGCCAAAGCCTACCCATAGGATATTGAAAGGGGCCCTGGCAGTCCGGGTGGGAATCATAGGGTTCCCGGGTGGGAGGCTATAGCGTTAATTCCCTCCCACCCGGCTCCATCTATTCCCTCCCACCCGGCGGATATAGCTACCAACGAATAGTAGGGGTTCACCCATGTTACGTAACAATTCATCTACCGTAACCTATAACTCCCACCCTCCCACCTCCCACCCACCCCTAGAGAAAGGTAAACTAGACCACCATAGAATAGTAGGGCTCTACGTAACATCGCCCAACGAATAGTAGGGGCCTCCCACATGAACACCCAACGTCGAGTCCTCCCACATGAACACCCCGTCCTATTCTAAGTAAGTTGGGGCCGGGGGGTTATGTTCAATTCCCTCCCGGAGGATCTATTTACGCGACTACTAGCTAGATAGAAGGCCCTTCCTTACCTTAAGCACTTTCTCTCTAGTCTGATTAGCACCCTTCAGGCAGGATCAAGACCTGTGCCGTCGATCAGGACGCCGCCCTTCAGGACCTGACTGGCTCTTTCATTGGGGTAGACCACTCTCATCTCGGTTCACTCGGAAATAGCAGGGTCTGTTTAGTGGCGGATCGGGTTCTGGTCAAGGCTCGAAGCTTCTGGCAAAGGTTCAGGACCAAAGATTGACCTTGATTAACCGGGGGAGATCGAGAGGACCCTTAAGGGAAAGGATTATTCACCTAGTAGGAGGCAGGCAGGATTAACCCTTCGAAGTCTGCGTAACCGAAGGTCGGCGCTAGCTCAAGGGCCCTATAGAAAAAGACTCTGTGCCTGATGACGATCCGATCCATCCTTTATTCCATAGTGTATCTCGTCTTTTCTCTGAATGGTTTGTCCATCGAACTCCCTGTCCATAGAATGCATACAGCGCAGCACGAACTAGCAGTTTCCATCTGCTCACTTGCTCCACTTCGGCATGCTATTCCAAGCATGCTCTGAATCAACTACTCCTATAGCGTAGCGCTCCCCATGTTGTTCCCCGACCGCACCCAACCGGTCCTCGATCCAGGGCGGCATTGGCTATTGGACAAAGAGGAAAAGTGGAGGCCAACCTTAGAATAGTAGGGAGTATAGAATTCTTTCTAGAACAGGTCCCACTCTTATCCCCCTTCCCGGGAGGACTATTGCTATGACCTACCTTTACAAGAAAAGTTCGATCCAATGCTTGCCATAGGAAGGATAGGCGCCCCATCCGATCTATCATCAGATACTGATCAGATTCGACCCTCACCCGACGTGGTTGGGATAAAGGGCCTCCCACCCAGCAACGGCATCCCATAGAATTGTAGGGCTATTGCGGAACTATGATTCCCCCCCACCCCCCCCCACCCCCCCCATATAGTTGTATGTTACCCACCCGCCAATTCATCTACCCCCCCTGGGAAGGGCCCCCCCCCGGTGGGGTTTGCCCCGTTGGGCGAGTATGGTCGGTCCAACCCCACCCCCCCATTCCCCTACTATTCTATGGCCAATATGGTCGGTGCCGAAGGCAGGCCAAGGGGTGGGTGGGTGGCCCTTCAAATAGTAGGGGCCTCCCACGAATAGAATCTACCGGGGGGGCCATGGTCGGCTGCCGAAGGCATGCCTTAGGTGGGGTTGTGTTGGACCGACCTATTCGCAACTATAGAGGGTGGGTGGGGGGGGTCCGTGGGAGGCAAGATAGTGACTAGATTGTCTCTATCCAGGGTTGGCGATAGTAGGGACTTATCTGTCAATCCCAAGCTTCCGGTCCAGGGGGTTGAACAACTATAGGGTAGTGGGAATTGGACTACCTTCCATCCATCCGAGAAAATGCTTTCATTGAGTCAAGATCTATTCGCCTTCCGACACTAAGACAATCAACTATAGTTCTCTTCGCTTCCTCAACCAACGGTTCATCCCTCCATCCTCACGGAGCTAGATTAGTTACAATAGCTAGAATAGCTAGGGCCTCCTGAACCGACTTCCATGAAAGCATGCTCAACTATCCATCCCTGGCAGGCCCTACTATTCAACTATAATGGGGGGGGCAGAATGCTCGAACCTGTCCGATAATACACCCACCACTAGAATCCCCACCCGTTCTGGCAGCGATGAAGACTTCGGATATTCGGTTGGACCGGATGAAGCTGCCTTTCAGCGGAGTAACCGTCACTTTCGTCGAACTCCCGGATGTTTCTCAACAAGAAATCGGGGGTGAAGCCTCTACCTACTTTTCTCAGTGGGGTCCTGCCTTCCAGTTAGACTAACCAGGGATTCAACTAATTTCCTAAACGGGTTCCCCCCCACCTCCATATTCAATATCAGCAAACTAATCTCTATCCCGAGCAAACTAATTGATATCCGGAGCAAACTAATTAGCAGCTATAGCCGGAGGAAAGAACTTGTTTGCAGTAAATAAAGAATGTTAGGCCAATGAAGGCCTACCCACACCCCCTGGTAACAACCAGCGCTCCCCGGACCAGATCTCCCCACTATCCTATTGCGGTGGGTGGCTAGCCTAACAAATATCGTCCTGATGGACGGAAGGAGAATTCTAGATGCCGTTGGAAGCTATGGCCTTGGTTTGAAGGCCGATATTTAGTATGTAATATGGAGACTAATGACAGAGGGTAGACTGTACTGTCTTGCCTCCCACCGGGGCTCCTAATCGTCGAATTCCCTGGGGGGGGTGGGAGGCTATAGGGCGTGCAGGACCGACCCGCTATTATAGTTGCGAATGGGTCGGTCCAACCCCCCACCCCCCCCATATAGTTGTTACCCATTCGCCAAGGGGTGGGTGGGTGGCAACCCCTTTTGTCCCCCCACCCGCAACAATCACCCTCCCACCCATCCCAGAAAGGGCCTCCCACCCCCCCCAGGGTGGGTGCGAAGCACGCAAGGGCGTTTGCCGCTATCTATCCCTCGGGCTTGCCTTCCTCCCACCCGGACCTTTATCTCCCTCCCATCCTTCCTCGGAATCCATCCTTCACTGCTGGGACTGAACACCGCTATATCTCCCACCCATCCCCTGACCTATCCTCACCCCCGGGTTCTATTTCTCTCGCCCATCCTCTAGTTGGAGTTGGAACTCAATCTCGTTGCCTTAGAATAGTAGGGGCCCATCCTTCCCTCACCTTAGGTCGGACAGCAACTATAGTTAGTTAGTTTCCTCCCCTCACCTTAGGTATCAAGTGATGAGTTAGGCCAACCGCTAGAAAGGAATGCTGGCCCTCCCATCCTAGCCTACACCCCCGGTTCAGGCTGGAGGGAAAGTAATGCTGGCCCGGCGGGGCTTTCTCGATAAACTAATTTGGATCGACCGGTTGCCCTCCTTATTATAGTTATACTTCCTTCCGGTTTAACGAACTAGCATCCTCCGGTCAAAGCCAAACCATAATCAATGGATGGAGAGGAAGATCTTGCCTGGGCCCTAACTTCCTATCTAGAGCGCTGAAAGGATGGATAACTAGTCTACTCCCTCGGGTTTTGCACCGGCCAATCAATCAAGCAATAGCCCTAGAGGGCCATCCCCCACCCCCGGGTGGGAGTAGCTACTCCTTGGATGATAGGATGGGGGCGCCTGAAGTTCTTTCTTTCTGTATGAGCTAACTTTCAATGTCTTTCTTTGCATCCATCCCCCCTACAATTCTATGGCCCACCACTCCGGTCAAATGCAGAACTATTCCAGATCCCAGGGGCCAGCAGATCCCAGGGGAATCTATCTCAACTGCTCAAACTGCAACTCCCTCCCTAACTAGTTGAAGGAGTGAAAACCGGGGGTGTAAAGGATGGCCACGGTCGAAGTGGGGACAATACTATCTCGAGTTAGGCTAGCCAAGAGAAAATAATAGAGGGAGTTCAAAGCAGGAGCTGATTGAACCGATAGAAACTTTGGATCGATCCTAAACCAGAACACAGCTGAGCCGGTTGAACAAACTAAACATATTTCTTCTAGTTGTTACTGATGGAGCCGGTTGAACTAGTTACTGATGGAGAGTCGAACTCCAACCCGAGGAGCAGACACAGCAATACACTGGGAAAGAACAATCGCCCTAAATAACTCTAGTTGGGGGTAGAAAGGGAGGAGCTAAACGAGGGAGCCGAACAATCAAGATTCTTTCTGGGCAACCACCTACCTTCTGGTAAGATTTCTCTGGGCTTGCCTAACTCACTTTCTATTATCCCTCCTGGGGAAAGGGCGGTATAACAAACCATCCTGGGGGTGAGGACAGGACCTCCGGTTGGCCTAAAGAGTGAGAACTCCAGGGCCTAATTTTACTTTCTTGAACTCCCCGGCCAATCCAACTTCTCGAGGTTACGGTATTCCCTGATGGAGGGATGAACAATAATAGAACTATCCATCGGGGGCATCGAGTTCTCTGACGGTCTCTCCCTTTGTCCTCCCACACCGTGGGCCACCGGGGGTTCAGGCGGGTGGCACCCCCAGGGAGCTTTCTTTCTTTCCTTTTCTCACTTTCTTTCTCCTTGTCCTCGGGGTGGGAAAGGAGGCCGAACAATCCTTCGAGAAAGAGGGAGTTCCATCCATCCAACTATCAGCGATTTCGAGATGCTTTCATTTGTCTTGCCTCCACTTCTGAACCCTCCCATCAAGTAAGGTTACGACGTTTTAGAGGGGGACCCTGGCCATCCTCTTCACCCCCGGGTGGGAAGGAGCAATACACTGGGAAAGAAAGAAAGAAACTCCCTTCCGATGAAGCCCAACAAACAAATAGGCTATAACTGCTCCTCCCACCCTAGGGAATCAACCTCTTCCCCACCCTAGGCGGGCCTCCCCCTACTATTTGAAGGGCCTCCCACTTCTATAATCTACCTCCAAGAAGAACCCCCTACCCCCCTATATTATAAGGGAAGGGCTCCCACCCGGCAGCCCTTCGGGACCCACTATAGCCCCTACTATTCTATGGCCAATATGGTCGGCTGCCGAAGGCATGGGATAGAATAGTAGGGGCCCACCGACCCCCCCCACCCCCCCCATCATAGTTGTTTTCTAAGGGCGCCTTTAGGTCGGTGGGGTTCGCCTTGGGTGGGAGCCCATAGAATTGTAGGGGGCCCCTACTATTCGCCCGGGAGGCATGTTACGTATAGAATCGAGAACTATCGGCAGAATAGTAGGGCTATCGAATCTATAGTTGACCTAAGGCGATTCTATACGTCCTATAAAATGGTAGGGGGGGTGGGTGGGCCCCTACTATTCTATGGGGTAGTTGAATCTCCGTCTATGCAGTTCCAATCTGCTGCTGTTCCCCATCGATCGGAAGGGCTGGATCGGGAGGCATCTGGCCAGCTCATGGGCCGTAGATCATATTCCCTTCTATCCGGAGGGAGGTAAGGGTTTCTTCCGGATGACCAACGGAAGAGGATACGGAGGGACCAACAATTCTTGAATCTGCAGCTGGTTTCTTTAGTCTCCGTTCTACTGCTGCTGGATCAACAACCGCCGGTCGCTTCTCTTTCATCCCCTCCGGGCATCCATGAAGGCTATTCGAATGGGGAACTGACAAGTAGCTAACTCTTATCTCCCATCCGGTGGAACTGAACTGGAAGCAGCAGGGGATTCCATCACTATAGAAGGGGGGCGCACGGGAAGGCTGGACCACTACCAGAAGCAGCAGTTCACCGGGAAGGTTATTCATTCGTAATAGGAGCAGTTGACTCATCAGCGGCGGCAGGAGAGCCCGGCAGCTGGGCTGGGTTAAACTAAAGTAGATGGGTTCACTATTGATCGATTGATTCGGCTCTATCCGCAGCATCGGAAGCAGAGGAGGGGCAATCCTCGTTTTCAAACCCTCTTGATTCTTCTCATCTCGATTCCAAGGTTCCTGATTCTGTCTTCACCGACTTATCTGGTTTTGGTAGGGTTGACGGAAGGGGTTGAAGGACCAACGAATCTTTCATATCCGGATCCGTAACCGGCAGGTCCCTACAATTCTATGGGGGATTTGGAAGTATCCGGTTCGAGTCCAGCAGTTCTGGATCTCCACTCTGGAGAGGCAGCCCTCTTTCTTTCTAAAATTCCCTCCAACTACTTATCCCAGAGATGGAAAGGGGCCCTATATATCTATGGGGGGCAGGCCGATTTCCAGTAGTGGGTCACTTGCTCACACGCGCCCCCTCCAGTATGAAGTGTTTCAAGGGGAACGGAGGAACAGCCTCCTTCAATGAATGCCCCTGGTATCTGCCCCGGATAGATCCAACCAAATACCGCATCGGGGATGGGTGCACGCTGGAGGCTGAATTTGAATTTCAGCCCACCCAACTTTATTGTCCTCCCACCCACCCCCTAAGGTGTATCCGGTATGCATCAGTGATGGTAGAGGACTGCGGCGTTTCGAGTGGAAACGCCCTATGAGTAAACAACTCTCTATCGCGCTGTTTCTCCCCTCCCCATCTACGCGACAAAGGATTTTAAGAACGTCTATCGTCCGACGGACCCCCCCCATATAGTTTTCTAAGGGGCCTTAGGTGAGGTCCTAGGCCCGCCCTGATGTGCAGTTTGGGTACGCCCAATGCTGGAGGGACTTGAGTCGGCCAAACACTTTTAACCAACGGCAGTAATGCTACGCTTACCCCAATGTTGCAGAGTATGGTACGCCGAGAGGAATAATAGAAGGAGGAATAGAATGTACCTGGATTGTCACCACGGGACGAATGGATAGAGAATACTCTTTATCAAAACTGTTTGAAGGTAGGTACAGTGGCGCAATGCTTCTCACAGAAAGTAGAATTGAAAGAAGTAGAAATCTTTCATTAGCAGTGTCCCATCATGTCGTGGGTCGGGTTCTAATTCTGTATTCCATTCCAAGGGATAAGTGATTCGTAGAAATGTCACTTCGAATCCTCGTCTCCGGCCCCCCAAACACTATATTGTGCTAGCGATCGTCGTTTGTTTGCAAATCAAGAGAAGTGCCGGGTTCTGAATGCTCGCATGGGGGCAAGCAGCTTGCTAGTAGGTGGCGATGAAACGAGGAGATATCTGTTCCTTTCAATCGATCCGATTTGTTCGATATTTACGTCATATCAAACTGGGTGTTGGGGCTGAAGGAGCCTGCCTTCGGCACCGACCATATTGGCCTTAAGTCGCTAAACCCTTCCCATTTCAATCGAGACATCAAGAAGTCGACCATTGTTAATACATGAATAGAGAACAGTGGCGAAAGCCGGTGTACGCGTATGTTCTTTCTTTCTCTCTTTGTTTCATCACCGCAAAGCTCCAATTGGACCCGAGGCGGTTTGCTGCTATCCGCTGTTTGTGTTTTGTTGCCGCTGTTGCCTAAGAGATTATCCGCCCCCTACTATTTGAAAGGGCCGCTGTTGTGCCTAAGGGGGTGGGTGGGAGGAAATAGAGGGGGGATTCTCCGCTGTTCCCTAATAAATCAACTATAGTGTAGGGTGGGTGGCCCTACTATTCGGCAAGGGGAATTGCCCTACTATGGAACAAGGGGGCATGTTACGTATAGAATCTAGAATCGCCGTCTAGCCCTACCATAGAATAGTAGGGGCCCACCCCAAGGCCCCTTAGAATAGTAGGGGGACAGTGGGGTTGGTGGCCTATTTGGCAGGGGCCTAAGGGTGGGGGGCTAAGGTTCCACGGGAATTCTAGTTGTGGTGGGTGGGGGGTTATATTGCCCCGGCCCCGGCAATAGTTGGGTGGGAGGTAGAAGTTGCAGGGTGCTTCGATCGTTAGCTGGGCTACTGATCGAGGGAAGGACGCGATACTCTTCATTGTTTTGTTTCAGAATCATGTGAAAAACACAACCGCTACCCGGTCCCGCGTTGAGTCAATCTATACACAGGCCATGGGGAAAGGTTGGTCGATCGGTTCCAAAATAGATCGAGTCGGGTGACCATAGATCCTCGATCGGGAAATCTTTTTCTAGAGCCCCTTCTCCGAAGTTAGTCATTTTGCCCGGTTCCTTCAGCCCTCTTGCTATGTCTCGGTGCTCTATATGACTAGCGCCAATACTTCTTAATAGGCCATTAGGTGTAGGCGCGGCAACTATAGTTTAGTTAGTTCCACCACTACCGGCCGGAAAATCCATGTATATTGATTCGACCCGGGGCTTAATGCTTAATGTTCTAAGGGGCCTGCTAAAATAAGGAAGAATATGCCAAGAGGGCTCTTAATGACGGCAGCATACCCATAGCCATTCAAACCCAGATCCGGATGGTTCGGGGTTAGTATTGATGAGTACATGGAAGCGTGCGTGATTTCTCCGATCCGAATATAGAAGTGATTTCGTACGTTCTCAATCAATGATCACGAAACAACCATGTCATTGGGTGGGCTGCTGGAGCTCGCTCCGGAGAGTCACTACTGCGAACGTGCCAGGATCATAACAACACAACGAAACAACCCATAGAACCCCCCCCACCCCCGGCGCTGGTGAATAAAGTAGCTAGTGGTCGAGTCGATCCAGATATCCATTCCGGCGGTGCCTTGTCCACGGCTGAACATGCTATAGCAATTCCCGAAAAATGCCCTACTATTCTAAAGGCTGGGCATGGCCTAACCCTAACCCCGCTGTGTTGGTTTAATCAATCCGGGTGAGTGGATATTCGATTCAATATCCCATTCCCACCGATTAATCTAACCCTCTTGATTAATCAGCGCAGGGGATAAGGGGGGCGGGCCATCTTACCCATAACAGGTTCTTTCTGCGCGGTCACCATGGAACATCGAGGGCTTTCTTTATAACGTGATATAATGCTCTAAAGAGATTATTCCTAGCCTTTTCCTCTGATAACTTCTTGGTGGAAAAGTACACCTCCAATCTCTTGAGCCACCCATTAAGCTTGTCCGGGTCGGTCTCTCGAGTCGAGCCTTCTCCATCATCGAGGGAGATTGAGGTTCTTCCCCCTCACCAGCTTCTCCATCACCTGGACCACTGATCGGAGAGTGGACTCCATGGACTGGAACCTTTCCTTCAACTCCACAGAGGTCATTTGCTCCTGCTCCTGATTGATTGAAAGCTCCATTCGCTTCCTGGCTACTCTACTATTGCCCCCCCGGTATCTGTGAATAACAGAAGGCCTAGAGGAATCCCATTGAGAGATCGATTCTCCTCAAGATTAGAGATCGATTCTCGGCCCAGATCGATTCTCAGCAACTATCTCCTCCTCCATAGAATAGTAGGGGCCCACCCCAGATTGATTCCTCCATGTTACATATATAACGGGCCACAATCGAGATAAAATTCTTATTGGGGGGGGGCGACCCAGCAGACTTTTGATCCCGGGTAGGGGCTCGATGGTTTCTTAGGGGCAACTATAATGATTCCCCCCTCACCCCTTATGAATCAGTGCCCTACCATAAAATTTTAGGGGCTATGGATGCGCTTGCTAGTATAAGCTAGAATAACGGGAGGAAGAGGCGGCTGGAGTCGGGTCACTTTCACAGTCATATGACCCAGACGAAGGATCAAGCCCCCGCCGGATTCTATACGTAACATTACGGGTGGGGCTTAATGGCATTAGCCTGCTAGAATAAGGAGGAGGGCCCTACTATTTTGCAGGGCCGGGCATATTCTAGCAGGCTAATGCCATTAGGGTGGGGCTTAATGGCATTAGCCTGCTAGAATAAGGAAGATATAGTTGGGGTGGGGCTTAATGGCATTAGCCTGCTAGAATAAGGAGGATATAGTTCGGGCGATTCCCTCTCCTTTTGTAAGTGATATTCTAGTAGGCATACCCAGACTTCTGGAGGGGAACTCGAGGGATCATCAAACTGGCTAGGCTCATCAAACTATTCTAGACGTATTTACAACTGGGTGTTGGGGTGGGTGAACCACTTTAGTTCTTTATTGATTTCTAGATTTCTTACTTCATTCCCTCCCGGCAGCAGGGTGGGGATCCACGGAAAGGCCAACCAATCATGAGAGCTCAGAACCGCTAGTACCACTATAGCCCTGCAGGGTGGGAGGGAACTATAGGGCTTGCCGGATGATTGAGATTTCTAAGAAGCTTTCTCTCTACCGAGTGCTATAACGACGAGATATCCCCGAATTGGAGAGAGGGACTTTGTTTGGTTGGCACTCTCAAGAAAGCCCTTGCCGAGAAGACGATTCGAACCATGTGGTGCCATCTATCGATTTAGAGGAATTGGAGAAAAGAATGAATGTTTTTCTAACTTAATTCCCCCCCCCTATATAGTTGTTGTTGTTCTAAATGCCCACCAAGTGGTAAACATTAGTTAAAGCAGCTATCAATATGAAGAGCAAACAACAGGAGTTAAAACATGGAGTCTCCCCGCCTTCCTTTCTCGATGAAATGCCCTCTCGATCCGATAAACCAACATCCTCGATGTGCCGCAGTGAAGCCGGTATCTCATTCAATCTCTGACTTTGATAGACATCTGGAGCGCCCGCAGAAGTGTGGGGATGGGTTATCGGGGGGCATAGGCCACCCACCGGGAAAAGCTATCAATTCACCCTCAGCCGCTCTAGTTGGACCAAAGGTTATCGGGGGAAACCTCTGGAACATAAAGGCGATCATACCCCCCATAAAGGGGCAAGCAGGCATTGGACCCCCGAACCTTAAGGATCATCAATAGCAGGTCGAGTAGGTGGCATAACCAGTTCCCCTTCGAGCTACAAACTGTGCCTTCTTGAAAAGGATGTGATCGGTCGGTCGGATCTTGCTTGTTAGGGATGATTGACAATTAGAAGCGAAGCCGTCTATCTGGAAGAATGAAATGAGAATGAGATGGCAACTCGAGTGATGAGAAACCCTGGTGATCGACCCGCCTGCCTTATGAATGAGAGGGATTAAATCCCGATGCTGCCGACTTGTCTCCAGATGCTTTTGACTTCTCCTCTAGCTATTATAGCAGTTCGCTTCTGGCGAGAACGAAGGAAGGAATATTGCCAGTGATATTACATAGCCGTATTAACAAACTGCTTCTTTCTCGAAGTTCCTTCCTCTCCGGCTTGCTTTCTCGATATGAGAGCGAGATCCGATGCAGTAAGAATTCAAGCAGGAGTTGGGCAGCTCTCATTCATATGCTTTATCAGTCGGGGATAGTTAGCGAGTAACCGGAATTGATGGCAGCACGATGCAAGCCGGTGACTCCTCTGAAAAGGGGTTGGGTGGGGGGTATAGCCTGAGGGATGAAAGAAAGCTTAAAGAAAGTCTGATAAGCAGTCTCGTTACTAAAGTTCCATCCATTCTCCAAGCAAGCCGCATCCATCGTGCCGCTATCCGCCCGGTCGCCTTCTTCGCTACGCCATCTCCAATTCATCCTGTGGTTGCTAAGTTGGATTCTGTTTCAAGGCCCGCAGATAGGAAGGATAGGGCGGGAACGAACAAACCCCATAGAATAGTAGGGCGACCGGAAATAAAGTGGTTCACTGAACTCCATTTCTCCCAACTGACCTTCTTTTCCAACTATGAGCTCTCGAAGCTTCCCTGCCGGAATGCGATAGGCCATCTCCCCGCCCGTCTTTAACTGTAACTGAGATAGCTTGATGGAGGAGAACGTGGAGAGGGAATGAAATAAATCCACTTTGATCGATCGCTGTACCCCCGTAACCCATTGGTTGCTAATCCTACTATAGAGAATGGAGTGAATCGGAACCGCTTGAACCATAGTAGGGGCTCCCACCCGCCCCGACCGAGTCTATGGGCTTCTTTTGACCTAAAACATTCATTCTTTCTTTCTTCCTAAGGAATATATGGTCGGTGGGGTTTGCCCCACCCCCCATTAGAAGTGAGAGGGGCAACATAAGGTCGAGTTGATATAGCATTCCTACTATCTATCTATCTCCCGGCAAGGGGGAATCGGTCGGGATAAACATCAGTCTCAGGGGATGGGGAGTCTGAAGAGCCGCTATCGAAAGCCGGTGGAGAGGAATCGTTAGCCAGTTCAGTTCCAAACCTCTTCATCGGGGCTTAAGGCACAGTCTTCAGCTTGTTGGGACATTCGCTCTATACACATAAACCCGGGTCGAGTGACTCAATCGAGATAAAAGAAGGGCGGCATCAGCTTTTCAAGTTCTCGCCCTTCGATCCACCCATAGCCCAGCCATCTCCAGTCAAGCTTCATCGCCTCACGCTCTCACTCGAGTTGCCATCACTCGTGGGGTTGGGTGGGAAGCCCTTAAAATAGTAGGGGGGTTTGGCGTTAATCCCTCTGCTCTTAAGTCGACTAAAGATCACTACCCCCCCCACCCCCCAATATAGTTGGCAAGCAGTCAGTCGAGAAGAGAATAGATGGAACGACTATCAGTTTTGTTCCTTGTTTTGAGGCTTTGGGAAAAGTGATCCCAGTGGTCGAACCGGATTCGTTTCATGTACACATAGCGGGCGATTGGTAGGAATTGTCTTGTTCCTAAGAGTGCCTTTGAGAGCGAGATCCGATCATTGAAATCCATTCGAGCCAAAGGCCTTTGAACCACCCTTCAGCTTCGTTGCCTCCCCCGGTCATATTGGAGCTGAAGGGGTTCGATCCTACCTTCCAATTGGTACTTCCCAAAAAACGGCTGGGATCAAACAAACGCCATAGAATTGTAGGGGGCCAGAATTCAACAAATCTATCTGCACCCTACCCCTTCTCGGCAACTGGGTCAACGACTTCACCAACCAATGGCTATCACGAGTGGACCAGCTTCTTTGGATCTGATCTGTTAAGTCGAGGACTTGTGTGTACCCACTTCAAAACGGGAACTCCATTAGATCTCTCGGGTCTCCTCCATCTGGGCGATTCCAACCAGAAACACCGGGAGAGGAACTGCTAGAAGGAAGGATTGAAAGGGAAGGAAGGCGGGGAGACTCAATGAATTCTAGTAGGCTTAGCAATATCTCTCTTTCTTCAATTCAAGTACATCTGCCTGGGTGGTACTATTGGACACATGATTCAGACAGAGAAGGAGAGGAGTCGAAAGCCCCAACAGCCCCCATAGAAATAGTAGGGCCGCCCCATTAGAATAGTAGGGGCCTTTAGAATAGTAGGGGCCCCCCCACCCTGGTTCTTCGAATAGTTCCTTCCTTCCAATCTTCCCACCTCTATCAGGGTCTGCTCGACCTTCCCCCGGGCATGGGGGGTAAGGTGTACGCATGGGGCTCATTCCTAGAAATCAAGATTGAAAGTTGCTTTTATCACCAACCCCACTGTCCCCCTACTATTCTAAGGGGCCTTGGGGTGGGCCCCTACTATTCTATGGGGTGTGGGGATGGGGGGCTAAAAGTTGTTCGGGATTGACATTGATCTAAGCTTTTGTCCCTGACCGTCTGTCTTCTGAGGGTTCGACCGTCTGAATGTTCGCAAAAAACAATGCTCCAAAGAACCGCTGATAGGTTCCTTCAAACGGTTGGTGGGAAGTAGATAGACACAGATGGTCCAACTAAAGGGGCTCTTCAGGCCGGAGATCCTAGCAAAACCGACTGAGGAATGAACACTTCTCCTCTCAATGAGATGCCCGCTACCTGTTCAGAGATGTCGATTATTGAAAGTAGAGTGGATATGTACACAAGTCGAGGAGTCGAACCACCAATGGAATGGATGACGGAAATAGCTGCGGGCGGCCGATATTATTGTACAATTCGAATTCCTATAACTCATAGCTCTGTCGGTCGGATGCCTGCAGGGGCTCGAATCCCCATCTCGATGAAGAGCAGGGTCAGCAGTATCTCATTGACGTAATAACGAATAGTGGAGAGAAGAGAGGAACTGGGTGACCCCTGTGCCGGTTGGAAATAACATCCTCCATTTCTTTCAAAGTAAACAAACAAGTTAGGAACCGATTCCAACTTCTCCTCCTTATTCTAGCAGGCTAATTAATGAATGAAGCCCCGGGGAGAATTCTGCGGAACGATCAATTTGCTGCTTTATGTTGTAACCGCCATAAATAAAGCTAAGGGCCTCTATCTATTCGACTGATTCTCCTCTCCCGGCAAAGCATTGAAGCTCGGGCGAAGCGCAACATCTCCCTCCCACCCAGAAACGCAGGAGCCCCCGGTTGAGTATTAATATATATTCTAAAATGTTGTCCTATGAATCAGTGCCCTACCATAAAATTTTAGGGGCTATGGATGCGCTTGCTATAATAAGGGCTAGAATCGAGTGGGTGGAAAATATTCGACCTCCCTCCCGCCCTACTATTCGCCAAGGCTCGATTCTATACGTCCTATAAAATGGTAGGGGGCCAGAAAACTGGGGTGGGTGGAGAAGCTACCATAAGTCCGTTAGAAAGTTGTTTGCCCTACTTAGTTGTCGAACCCGGCCTATAGTTTCTTTCTTTCTCTTGCAGATTCTATACGTCGGTAGGGGGCCAGAAAACTATTGTCGTCTATTGCAACTATAGTAGCTCCCCACCCTGCTTCCCGGGCCCCGGCTCAGTAGTGCCCCTATCGGGCCCTACTATTCTGACGGTAGTTGTTTTGTTGGCCTTCGATTGAAATTTGTTCTCGTTTTTGAAGCATGTTACGTAGAGAATCTGTTCGACGAAAGATGCCGTTTCTGGCAACTGAAGTGTTTGTTTGAAAACAAAGGCTAGCCCTCACTAGAATTCCCCCCCTTAGGGTGGGAGGAGATAGAAGAGCCACCCGGAATTCTAGCTATTCTATTGCCTCCCGGAACTATTGCCTCCAAGCAGGGTGGGGCTTAATGGCATTAGCCTGCTAGAATAAGGAGGACCGTTGATAGTAGGGCTTTATAGTTGTAGAGACCGCCCCTACGGGGCCGCTTCATTGGATAGATTCTCCGGGGAGGCCTAAATAATTGGATAGATTATCCGCTTCATTTATTCGATTATCCGCTTCTGCCCTACCCTACTCTAGCTTCCCTACTCTAGCTTCCCTACTCTAGCCTCCCCCTAATTTGAAAAGCGGAAGAAGAGCTAAATGAAGCCAGCACCGGGATAAATGTTGTTGGGGGTGGGGAGCTTCTATTCTACAGATCGCCTAGCCGATAGTAGGGCCGCTTCGTGAGATCGCCTATAGATCGCTCCATAGAATTGTAGGGGCCCTCCCACCCTGCATAGGAACTATAGGTAGGGAAAAGGGGCCGGGTGGGGGGGCCCCTACTATTCGCCTAGGGGTGGGGGGGACTCGATATTCTATTGTTGTGAGGAATGATCCGCTTCTACAGATCGATCTCGGCAAAGCGGATAATGTCTAATAGAAAGATTAGTAGAAAGATTTCCCTACTATTCAACAACTATGATGGGGGGGGGGGTGCGGGTGGGATGGGCCCCCCCACCCAGCCCTCTATGTTTCTCTGGCCCCTAAAATTCTATGGGGTAGATTAATTGCCCTACTATCTAACTAAAGGCAGATTAGTAGAAAGATTTCCCTACTATTCAACAACTATGATGGGGGGCCCCCCAATCAATAATTGGAGATTAATTGCCCTACTATCTAAAGGATCTAGGAGCCCGTCTCGCCTTGGCGGAAGGAGATACCTGTCGTCTATGTCCCATTTTGGTCGTTACTTTCCCAGATGGCTCGGAATTTAGCAGGTCGACTATTGCAGGAGTTGTTGAACACAAAATCACATGTTGCACCACGACGTTCTCCTTTTCCCTCGCTCCGCTCGCTTGGGAAGTGGTTTTCGAACCGCTGTTAACGCCCGCCCCTAGTCTCGCTTGTTGAATTGCTGACCTGCTGAGTTGTTTTTCATGTTAAAGCTTCTAAAAAAAGAAGCGCTTGGCAGTGTTTCTCCCCCTCCTTATTCACCAACAGTTGAAGATAGACCAGGACCGACCAACGAACCGTTTCGGAATCTCATCTTTCAGATCATCGACGCCCCATTGCAGTTGTTGAACCAGGAAGCACGAATCGACGTTTTTCCCGAATCGAACCCGAATCAACCACGGCCGTTTGCCCATTAGAGAGTAGGGCGCTCAATAAACCGGGGCCACTACCCCCCCATTACCTTCATCCTCCCGGGCCCCACCCCGGGCCACTACCACTATACCTCTCCGGGCAGCAGGGTGGGAAGAGATAGTTGGCAGAACAGGCGGAGTTAGCGGGCACAATAATAGCCGCCGGGCGCACCTTCCTTGACGTTGCGGCAAGTCGACTTCTTGCCGCCGCTATTTCTTAGCCCAGTGATTCGGATTGATGGAACAGATTTAGATTGGGCGGCGTAAATAGCTCTTGTAATCGAATCAGCAACTATAGGCGGCTAAATAACCTGCTATCTCGAAGCTAGAATACGCTAGAATAACGAATCGTCTCTTTCTGGCGTATACTCCCGCTTAATTGCTAGGTGGGGGAGATTCAATCAATTCTTAAGTTCCAGGTTCCGGATCAGGGGGATCGAAGGGAGAAGATTATCTCTCGGGGGCTTTCTCACAGCATATACGGATACTGGATAAGGAAGGGACGGATTCACCACTGAACCACCAGACCATGCCATTTGAATTGCTCTTCCGCACTTCCACCGTTTTTTGGAGAAGCGGAAGGATCAGATGAACTGGCCACCACATGTCATGGTTTCGGGGAGGGAGGAGCGGGGAGATATTTTCATTCATGAACGAGGGGGAGGGCTTCTCTCAATGCTTCCCTCTCCGATGCGAGTGAGGCAGCCTTTATGAACCACCCATCGTATCTTCCTCCGTTCAAAGGCAGCTCTGGCATGTAGCCATCGATAGGTGGTAGAAGAATAGTCCCTTATTCCGCCTACCATTCCCCCCCACCCCTATCAAGGGGCGAGGGCATCATTTCTTTCATTCGCTGGGTCGCCATCTAGATCAGTATTGAATGAGCCATCCTCTTCCCTACCATTCCCCCCCACCCTGCTTGGGGATCAGGCGATCGAAGGGAGGCAGGGAAGGATATGACAACTTCTTCAAAAGGTGGTGGCGAGGACTTTAACCCCCCGGAAGCCCATCCCCACACACGAGATGGGACAAGTGACTGGAGCTAGGGCTAGGAAATGAGATAGCGCATCGGGGCAACGGCTAATCCTCCCGGGCCCCACCCCAATTTGGGCCAAATAATGACTCCACATGGTTTCTGATCCACGATGGCATCGAATTCTTCACCGCTCTATCCCCGACTCATCCGACAACGTATCTCGTGACATCCCATCCCTACGCGGGTTCAAGCAGACCCATCCCTACGCGAGGCAGGACAAGCCATATCCTCCCGGGCCCCACCCAGGCCCTCATCCGACGACTTAATCTCCCTCCCACCCGTTTTGATCCGCTACTATGAGACTTCGGCTAGCCCTACTCCCAACCAGACGCTCTACTGCGACAAGAAAGGCCATGGGGTCGGTCTGCATTGGGAAAGGGCATTAGATTCCAGGGTAGGGCTAGGACCATAGAATAGTAGGGTGAATCAGTTTCCGATACTGTTGCTGGTCAACCAACTGTGCATGCATGCAGGGGTGCATCATTTCGAATCATGGCTATAGTAACTGCTGAACCCATCTACCCGGCGGGTCACTAATCCTATTACTCACTTTATGGTTCATGGTTATCTCGGGGGTTCTACTATTGCGAAAAAAAGACGCTCATGTCTTAGATTTCCCACCCACCCCTAGCCAATATAGAGGTAGGGCTAAGGCTACTATTTTCTGTTGGGTCGAGCAACCGTCGATCGAACTATCAATTCAATGCCGAACTATCTATGATATATGCATCGGTAGGCCGGTCCCCTCTTCCCAAACCCTCCATCGCCCTACTATAACTAAAACTAACGGGGTAGGGGTGGGGGGCCCGCCCGCCCCTTCCGGAAAAAACTAACAAATTCTTCTTCGGAATCATCGCTACCAATCCCCGCCTTCATCTCGGTCGAGGGCCCTCCTCAACTAGTTGCGGCGAATAACCACCCACCATTCAAAGCTGGAAACTTTCACCCAAGCTGGGCCAGATTCTATACGTAACATGCCCACTATATCCCTCCCCCCCCGGTGGTTCGAGGAAGAGTGGGGGGGGGAATTGTGGTTGGGTAGGTAGGAGATCATTCTCAGAATTCGTATTACGGGGGGCTCGCAGTCATCATACCATGTTACGTATATAGTCGGAGGATAGGGAATAAAGTACTCCCACCCGACCCTTCGGGACCGACCTATTCGCAACAACTATAGAGGGTGGGTGGGGGGGGGTCGGTGGGGTTTGTTTCGGGACCGACCATACTCGCCTTTGGTGCATCGGTGGGGTTGGTTCGTGCGGCATTACTTGAGGTCTACGCATTGAATTTGATTCATTAGCCAATAAACCAGTGGGAGGAGAATAAGATGAGTAGGCAGGTGGGACGGGGAGGCAGCATGGAAGCGAATTGGTTCCGGGCAGATAGAATAAGCAAGCTGGTTCGGAAAAAAGGGCTGAGAAATAAAGGGGGAGTATTATGGAATCGGGATTCCCAGGTGGCAAGCAAATTCCTGGCCATAAGAAGCACATTACGAGAGAGATTAGTTCCAAGCCCAGGATGCATGCCGGTTGAATGCATTTACTCACCCCACTGATGGAACCTTCATAAACCCTAATGAGTACGCTCTGATCGGAACTGACGGAGAGCCCGGTCGGGACTGAAGACTGAGCGGGATCTGCTCAAGCAGCAACCTGGGAGTGGCCCATAGTGCCCTCCTCGAATAGTCTGGTTCTCCCGGTCGGAGAGGAAGCGAGGGTGAGACCGGATCGGGTTCGTGGTGCGCTCTGGATAGCGGGGACAATGAAGAAAGCTATCTCCCTGGAGAAGCCGATTCTCCATCTCGCCTATAGTTTATTATGGCCGATGCCTATAGTTTATTATGGCCGATTCTCACAACTAATAGATTGGAGGGTTCATCGGAAGCCGATTCGATATCGGGCCGATTCTC
This sequence comes from Sequoia sempervirens, assembly GCA_007258455.2. Taxonomy (NCBI): domain Eukaryota; kingdom Viridiplantae; phylum Streptophyta; class Pinopsida; order Cupressales; family Cupressaceae; genus Sequoia; species Sequoia sempervirens. The sequence goes on from VDFB02259096.1 coordinate 44,714, forward strand.
CAAGAAAGGTACGGGAAAGGGGTTGGATGCCCCAGCGGATAGGATAGGACGTGCCACCCCTGGCTACCTTAGAATAGTAGGGGCCCTCCCGGTATATAATTGAAGGTTCCCCCGCCCCTACCCCCCTACTATTTGAAGGCTAGGACGTATAGAATCCTCAACCCCACCACCCCCTTCGCCTTAGGTGGGTGGGTGGATTATAGGGGTGGGTGGATTAGCCTAAAGGGCGGGTGGGAGGAGATAGTAGAGGGAGCCCCCCGCCCACCCCGATCTATAGCCGGGTGGGGGGGAATCAGGGGTGGGCGGGTGGATTATAAATTCTATTTAGGGTGGGGGGGAGGAGATAGTAGAGCGGCTTGCCTCCCACCCACCCAACTTGACCTCCCACCCACCCCTATCTCCCCCCCATCCCGAGAAAGTTTAGGGTGGGGGGGAATCATAGTTCCCCGGGGAGATAAAGTTATAGTTCCCTAGGGAGGTAGATTAGCCCATAGAATTGTAGGGGGGGGTGGGCATGTTACGTATAGAATCTGGCGTACCGGCAACTATACCTTTCCCCTATTCCGGTTGGATCTCCGGAGCTGCTGCTTCCCGGTGGGACCAACGACTACTCCCTCTGGACTTGTTCTCTCTGCCTGTGATAGAGAAAGGAAAGGCCTATTTCACTCACCTCCAACAAATCTATCAATGTCTTGTGCCCCTGCTTGCTATATAGAATAGAATCTAAACTGTAGAATATCATAGGGGACCAACCATGACTCCTCCAATCAATAATGAATGCTTATATTCTGGTTAACATGCAACGTTTTCCTCTACCCATGGCTAGCGAGAAAGGTCCAGTGCATACATACCCTTCCCTGCTGGCTGCTTTCTCCTCCTTTCAAGCTGCTTTTTCTCCAGCTTGCTTCTGAAACAGTTATTTGAATATATGAGTTAATGTTTCCAAAACGATAGGCAATTGAATAGAATATATATTCTTTCCAAGGATACGCAGGTTGTTCCCAAGCTCACGGCACGGCTAGTCTATTTATTAATTGCTAGTCCAAAAGCATTAGATAAATTGATAGAAGGCCCTACGGGCGGGAGATGGTTGGTATCTTTCAGCAAGCATCTTTCGGAGAAACTAGCTAATGAATTGAATGCTTCGGCATATCATATTACGTTATACAATGTAGGTTTCTTATCTATAGTCGGCGGGACGGAAAAGAATCAACGGGAACCGGCCAAACCAAAGTTGTTGATTGCGCGAGACATACATGACAAGTTGGTCTTATCAGATGGAAGGGAGTCTTAAACTCGGTTGTACTACTCCAGCCCTATAGAGTGGTAGGCGTCGGTTCGAGTTGCCATCGAACCACAAGATGGGAACCGAACTCAGACCAGAAGGCTTGGATAGATGAGGATGAGCAATATGATTAGCTTGCATATTGGCATTGAATTTCATAATGGGAACAAGAAGTGAGACTTCGACAAGTTGCCCCAGTGCGGCGGGGAATCGGTTCGAACAAGGAGGCCATATAGACATGGTAGGGCAAGTTGGTTGGTGTACATGGTAGGAAGAGATGAAGTGCTTGACTGTTAGGGAGAGCCGACAACATGCTTAACCATCTGGTTCTGTTTCATGTCCAAACATTATTCATGCAGTCAGCCGGCTGATATAACCTCATTTCAGTACTCCTGGGTTACTACTTCGTGTCAATGAAAGGCCCTCAGGTTTGGATCTAGCTATTGGAAGAGCCAGTCGACTTCTCTTCGAAAGCATCCGAAAGGCATTCGGCTGGAACTGCCTGGTTGGTTCCAAGCGGCAAATATGGCTGGCGCCGCTAAGTGAAAAGCAGAATAGGGGGCATTAAATGGGGATGTACATAAATAGTGGTAGAGAAAGGCAGGGGTGCTTCCTAATCATCCTAAGGTGGGGTCATTCCTAGCCCTGTTGTTTCCCCTAGTCGTTTCTCGCTCGCTGGTTTAAAAGAATAGAAGAAGGCACTCTTGGAGCAGATATATATTAATTGAAGATTAATTGGGACTTCGTTTATTCTCCCACCCACCCGTGATTGACAAATCCTCATGGTAGAACGATTGACTCAATTACTATTTTGATCCAGCCGGATCTATACTATACTATACTGGGATAGGACTAGACTAGACTTGAGTAGAAGTATGGGACCATACTGAAATCGTGAGCAGCAGTTGCGCTCCATTATTGAAGTCACTGGTGGATTGGAGAGCTTGGTTGGCAAATGGCATCAGCCTGCCCATAGAATTTTAGGGAATCAGCCTGCTAGAATAAGCGAATAAGTGGGAGGCCCTACTATATATAACTCGGGGAAGCTAAGACGGGATAAGCTATAAGGAAGGGAGCTAGGACTAGTGGGTATGGATCAACCGGATCAACAGAATATGGGACTGATACAGGAGTGGGACCTAGGTATGGGACTCGATCTGTTCTATCAATGGCCTATGCCTGGCAGATAGATAGGGGCCTCTGCTTACTTTGTCTTCGCTACGGATGCTGGCTTTGCTTCTGGTGTATCTCGATCTGGACCTGGGGAAAAACCGATCTATCAACTCTGAATCCATAATCAATAAGTAGCACGAAAATCAGAATCTCCTTCATCCATACCTAGCAGAGGTCCTGCCGGCCACCTGTGAGAACCTTTACGATTCATACGGCACGAGCTAGTGCTATCTGTTACACACTTTCCATCCATCGGCTACCTGGCGCCCCCCCGGGAGGAAGATTAGTTGCCGGGGCCCTCCCAGAATTAATCAGCCTGCTAGAGGTTGCCATTAATCAGTCAATGGCATAAGCCTGCTAGAATAAGGTGGGTGGTCTAACTACAACCCCCGGAACGGCAGATCGGGTGGGTGGGAATCATAGGGTTCCTTATGAAAGCTTATTCGCCGCGCGTATTCTAGCGCCGTAGGGGCCTTCCTCCGCCATAGAATAGTAGGGGCCCACCCCAATCGCCCATCGCGTCTCCTCCGGGTTACAGGAATTATAGTCGGCAATTCCCGCCCAACCGGCATCGTGTGTGGGGATGGGTGGGGGGCTAAGGTTCTCCCGGGTTGGGTGGGAAGATATAGTTGGCTAATCCCCGGTTCATGGGAGGCCCCTACTATTCTATGGCCCCTACTATTCTAAGGGGGTTCTCCCGGGAAGCAGGGTGGGTATAGTTGGGGGGCTAAAGGGAAGCAGGCGCCCATTAGAATAGTAGGGCCCTTAGAATAGTAGGGCCCACCCTGCTTCCTTATTCTAGCAGGCTGATGCCATAAGGAAGCAGGGCGGCCCCTAAAATTCTAGAGAAAGGTAGATTACTATTCTTTTGGGGGGGGGCATAATTATGAACTGATTAATGAACTGATGCCATTTGCCAACTACTTAATGAACTGATTAATGGCAGCCCCTACCATTCTATAGGTAGTCGGTAGATTAACTTAGGCCCCTACTATTCTATGGCCCCCTACTATTCTAAAGGGGGAGGATATAGATTATTGCGGGCACTACAATGAGAATTCTGCCTGCAGGGTGGCCCCTACGGGTAAAAGTCGGTCCGGCATGTCCTCCCACCCCCGGGGAGTCGCCCTATCCACCCGGCACTATCTATAGTGGGGGGGTGCCGGCGGTCGGTCTAAAGTGATCGATCGATTGATCGGTTGCCCTCGATCTTGTTGAACAAGTCAGGTCAGTAGCTCGATCTCCCGCAATAGGCGAAAGAGCTTTACTCCCGCACCCGAGATTGTGGTAGGGCCTTTTGCAAGGCTGTCTCCCACAATAACCCCGGGGAACTATAGTTGTTACCCGGTAGATTAATGGTTGGTGGGCGGGATGGCCCTACTATTCTAAAGGCGTGCCCCTAAGGCACAACTATAATGGGGGGGTGGGCGCGAAGCGCTGGCCCTACTATTCTAAGGGGTAGATTAATTGTGGGAGGGCCCCCCCACCCACCCTCTATAGTTCCATAAAAATTGTAGGGGGGGTGGGTGGAAAGCCCTTAAAATAGTAGGGGGTTCCGGGTGGGAGGATATAGGTTTCTCGGCCCCTGGGGGTGGGTGGGAGGTCTAACTATAATCCCCGGTCCCCACCCCCCTTTAGAATAGTAGGGCTTATCCCACCCGTTCCCCTATAGTTGTTGTTGTTGTTACCGGTAGATTAGTTGAAGGTGCCCGGGCTAACCTCGCCGAAGTGCATTTCTTATTCCGATCGAGCCGAGCATCGGTCGGAACGAACCCATAGAATAGTAGGGGCCCCCCCACCCGCTGACGAACTATGAGAGCTGGTCGATCGAGCAGTCCACCCAGTCTTGAAAGGGATCGAGACAGTAGAACCGAAGCAATGGGACCGAAACAATAGAGCTATAGGGTCTCGAAAGGGAAGTGAATCGCGGAGGGGAGGGGATTGGGAATCCGTAGACAGATCGATTGCGAGAAGGCTCAGATATCGATACATCCACCGATCGTCTGGCTCACGGGAACCTCTCGTCGGCGGGGGAACCGGCGATGGGACCCAACGAGAAACGAGAATCCCAGGGCGTCCTCGCCTTGTCTGGATCCAATCCGGGGTGGGGCCCAGGAGGAAGCTTTAATTGGGTGGGAGGCCCCTACAATTCTATGTGGTAAAGTTCCGGGTGGGTGGGGATAGGGAGGAGAGATGGGCTTCTCGCGCATCGAGACATCGTACCAACTGCACGGATCGGAGCGATTGATTCACGGATCTGGGGAAGGTGGATCCAGCCGGTAACGAACTTCCGGCTGCCCCTTAGAATAGTAGGCGAGCGAGACGGTTGAGCCTCACCGTCTCGAACGGGGCAGAAGCACTCGTCACAATCATCGGATTCATCACGATCATCTGAAAATGAGGATCGGCGACCCGGCAATCGGAACGGCATCGGCTTTCATACCGCTACGTGGTTCACGGTCGGGACGGGGGAACGGGTGGTCGGGTACTCATCTCATTTGTGGCGGGTGCCCCATTTGTGGTCATTCCCCCCGCCAGACCCAGATTCGGGGGTTCGAGCAACTTCTATATCCAATGCAGGGTGGGAGGGCATCATAGGGTTCCCGGGTGGGAGGCGGGGGAGGGTGGGTGGATATAGGATAACGGGTGGGTGGGAAACTAGCCGTTCCAGCAGGGCACTTAGGAGGAACGATAAAGCAGTTGGGTGGGTGGGAGCCCATAGAATTGTAGGGGGCCGCTTCGGTTGGTCATGAATGATCCGGTGGCCGGTCTCCCAGCAGCTGCTACCCCCCTCTCTCTCTCTAATGCCCAGCAGCTGCTACCTCCTCCAATGGTGGCTGGTCCCCCAACAGCTAGTTAGTGGTCGGCGAGCCTATCCTTTAATTGTTCCGCGGCTTTCATCTCATCCGCTTGAAGTCCAGTGGCCTGGGGCAACTACTATTATTCCCAACCCAACAACAACCCCATAGAAGCCGGAGATAGTTGTGGTCGAGTGGATTGAATCCCCCCTCCCTATCATAGGAGTGGGTAAACCCCCGGGGTGGGTTAGGGGAGCCCCGGCTACTATTGTTGCGGTCGAGTTGCTTTCATCTCCTCGCGGCGCCGGTTCAACGTCCGAATATCATCCCAGTTCGCGGCATCCATATCCCATTACGAAGAGAGATTTTGCGTGCGCCCCGGAATGGATTCGGAGGGATGGAACGGCAATGGCTGGAAGAGGTACGCCCTGGGGGGGGCTGATGACTCTGCACCAAAACGGCACTATTCCTTTCCCCGGTGGGTCATCGGCGGCTAATATCAGGGCATAGAGTGGGGTAGGGATAGGACTCGACTACAGCTTGGTCCTTTATTTGATCCGATCCGGGCACAGGCTACGGATCATCGTTTCCATATCCAGTTTCAGATCGAGCTCGTTTCTCTGCAGGATCAAGACCTTGAGCGGATTCAGTTGATGGACCAGCAGCGGAACCACACGAACGCATTGCATTGCCCATCACCGAGCACCATTGATCGGGACACATCAACTAAAGTGAGTGCCCCCCTACTATTCTAATGGCCCATCTCGAGTTCGCGGCCGGGTCAGTTGCTACTCAAATTGGTGTACCTGGGGGTCTCGATCCCGTTATGGATCTGCTATAGCTACTCGATCCCGATCAAATGGCTCTGGATCTGTCCCTACACCTAGAGTATCTGCTACGGGATATGGAACTCAATATCGATCTGGAACTGGAAGAAGGGGTGCTTCAATAGCTTGCTTCAATAGATACTGCTGCTAGCTTTGTTACTGATGCCGGCTCTGCTTCAACAGCAGGCTATGGATCACGCCCATCATCATAAGGATCTCCATCTCGGTATGGGTTTGGATCATCGTTTCTCGGTGGTGGCTCTCGACATGGAACCTACAGGTATGCTACTGATGCTATTGGTACTGCTCTTGCCATCATTGGTAGATATGCCTCTGTCCCTACTAGCGGATATGGGTGTGTCTCTACTGTTGTTGGTACTGGGCAAGCTGCTGGATATGCTTCTGCTCATACTGGTGCTTATGGATCACGAGCTGGATCGACTGCGGGTACGTATCTACTAGCCCTACTTCTGGGTATCGATACGGATCTTACGCTGGTGGAACTACGTGAGGGAAAGCTTCCTTTGTCTCTATCTATGATGCTTGCTCTTGCCCACAGAATCTATAGGTCAGATTCTATACGTCCTAGAAAATTGTAGGGGCCCGGTCCATTCCGATTCCCACCCACCCCCCCCTACTATTTTAAGGTCTTCCCGCCCCCGATGAACCGGAGATAGTTGCCCATAGAATTGTAGGGGGGGGGGGGGCATGTTACGTATAGAATCTGGCGTACCGGTCAACTATCTATAGTTGGGGTGGGCGGGAGGATGGAAATTGCCGGGAGTAGTGATCCACCGTATCTATAATTCCCCCCCTCCCTGCAGGGTGGGAGGACATAGATTGGGGGGGTGGGAGGATATAGGGATGACCCCAACCCCACCATCCTAGGCGCACCGACCAAAGGCCAAACCCCACCGACCTAGGCCCCCAACCCCACCGGGGCTTCGCCCCCCACAAACCCCACCGGCGAACCCCACCGACCAGCCCTGCTTCGGGACCCATTCTATTTCCAATATGGTCGTGCCGAAGGCAGGCCTGAGCCACCGACCATTTGGCCAACCCCACCGACCTCCCTATTGCCACCCACCCTAAGGCCAATATGGTCGGTGGCGTCAGCCCCTGGCCGGTGCGGTTGGTGTTGCCTGCCTTCGGCAGCCCCCCTACTATTCTATGGCCTGCCTTCGGCAGCCCCCCTACTATTCTATGGCCAATATGGTCGGCTGCCGATGAAAGGCAGGCCCCATAGAATAGTAGGGCTATAGAGGGTGGGTGGGGGTGGCGGGTGGCCGGTGAAGGATGGGTAATGGGAGGAGCCGGTGAGGAAGGTCCCCAACTAAGGGCACTTTTCCAGTGGGAAAAATAGTGGCCTATCAACAATTGACCAAAGCGTGGAGAGCTCCATCCTTCACCGGCCATCCAAAGTTACTTTCATCGGACGGACCCGGCAATTCAACTAGTTAAACTCCCCCATCAATCCGGAGATGGGAAACTCTAGTTGACCGAGCAGAGGAATGAATGTTTTGACCGCTCCTCCCGGCTCCTTCATTTCCTCCCGGCTCCTTCATTGGGTTGTTCGGCCTGGGGGGCTCCTACCTTTCTCTTCTATCTCCTACTACACCCCCACAAACCCCACCAACCTATTGGCCTTAGGATGGAGAGCTAGTCAGAGGTTGCGGCATCTCGTGAAGAGTCCCATTACCCGGTAGTTGCTCCGGTGAAGGATGGAGGGCCGGTAGTTGAGAAAGACAGTTCGGGTGAGAGGCCCCTACTATTCTAAGGGCCCCCTCAACTTCTATGGCCCCTAAAATTCTATGGGGTCGGTGGGCCGGAAGAAAGTAGTTTATTAGCTGGACAAAGCATGCTCCATAATAGCTAGTCGATGGAGCCCGGGTGGGAGGGCCCCTACTATTCTATGGTAGCTAGTCGATGACCCCCAGGCAATGGGTAGGATATCTGGCCGGTCTAGTTAACTACCTTCATCACCCAGGGAGGAGGAAGCTCGAACAGCAACCGCAGGCCCAACTAGAAACCTAAAATTCCCCCCCTCCCCCCCCCTCTCTATAGTTCCTCCCACCCACCCCATGGCCTACACTCGGAAACAAAGAAAGGATGGCCGGTGAAGGATGGTCGGATGAACTATATGTAGTTGTGAGAACTCCAGGGAGGTAGATTAGTTGATTAGGCGGGAGGTAGGGCGATAGTAACAACCGTGCAGGGGTGAAGGATGGCAGAGAAGGGAAAATAATAGCTAGTCGATGCCGGTGTTAACTCAACCGGAAGGAAGGTTGGAAGGATGGGAGGTAGTTAATTAGCCATATCCAGTCATCAGCCATATCCAGTCATCAGCCATATCCAGTCATCCCCATCGAGTCCCGGAAGGCCCTACTATTCTAAGGGGCCCCTCCTATTCTAAGGCCCTACTATTCTAAGGGAGAAACATCCATTAGCTATTAGCTAGTACTGTTACCATCAGCATCGGTAGCTCCATTTTCTGTGAGAACCTAACATTCTTTCTTTCCTGCCGACGACAAGGCCCCCTCCTTGCTATAGGGTTTCTTTCCTGCGTGGGTTGGATTGTTCAGTTAAGAGACTATAATATTGTATGGTGGCCGGTTCAGGATGGACTATAGTAGGGTTACATATAGCTAGCCACCAAGCTCCTGTCCAAAGAAGTTCCCTTCATTGCTACACCCCCGGTCAAGGGAAGGCTTTCTTTCCTGTCCGCTCGAGCTAGTTCCGCCCACCCCGATCATTACGATAGTTCAACCGGTTATTGATAGTTCAACCGGGCCAGCCTTCACCCCCAGGGAGTTATAGCTCTCCCTCAACAACTATAGGGAGGGGGGGGTGGGGGGTGGGAGGCAAGACCAAACCAGACAGCTTACTGAATTAACGAGGAGCTACCGTGGGTGGAGGAAGGAACCGTGGGTGGAGGAAGGGAACGAGGGAGGGAGTTGCAGTTTGAGCAGTTAAGTATTCTCGCCCTACAATTCTATGGGCAAGAAAGTAAGGTTACTCCGCAGCTTCATCCGTTTCTCACCGTTAGGTTCTCATCGAATAACAAATAGAAGGTGTTCAGTGAAGGGTGGGAGGGCCCCCCCACCCACCCTCTATAGTTTCGAATAGGTCGGTCTTCACCGAAGCGCTGGCCCGTTGGGGTGGGTGGGAGATATAGGGAGGTTAGATTAATTGTGGGAGCCCGTAGGGGGGGAGGTTAGATTAATTGTGGGAGATATAGCAGGTGTTCAGTTCAGGTAACTTGCCAATTTCAAACAGTAGGGGGCCCAGGTTCAAGCCAATTTCAAACAGTAGGGGGCCCAGGTTCAGGTTATAGCCGAAGTACTACCTA
>VDFB02259097.1:0-56572 GCA_007258455.2 Sequoia sempervirens
AGAAAGAAAGCAGTTAACCCCTCTAATCGGACCACCCCCGGTTCGAGTCCAAGAAAATACCCTCCCCTAATTAACGAGGCCGAAGCCTACCTTCATTTCGCATGGGAAGAGGAGGATGGTAACAGTAGTATAATGAATGGTCCTTGCCCTCCCGATAGAGTAGGATAAGCAATAGCCAGGAGCTGTCTTGTCCTCGTGAGAACTCCAGGCCCTCCCGGAAGGTTCAATCAGCCCTCCCTCACTTTCTTGTTGGTCAATCAGTTCTGGAGCATGCTTTCATTCGAGAAAGGTGTGGGGGTGAAGGATGCCAACCGGAGGTGAAGGATGCCAACCGGAGGTGAAGGATCAGGGAGCCCCGGTTACACCCTCTGGCCACGGTCCGAGCATCCAAACGCCCTTAGAATAGTAGGGGGTTTTTAGCGATAACCGGCGAGAAAAGGAAGGAAGGTCGTCCGGAAGGCCCTACTATTCTAAGGGGATTGATTGTTGAGAAACGAGGGACCTCACTCGGCGGGATAGTTCAACCGGTGGTCCCTACCCTTCACCCCCGGAGTGGAATACAGTAAACTACACCCCCGGGTAAAAGGAAAGGAGTTAAACCCTGCAACACGGAAAGGAGACCCGGCAAACGCCCTCTACTCTATAGTTGTTTTTGACTGCTCTAATCTCAGCTGGACCATCCTTGTTTTTGATTGGCCGGAAGGTCGATCCATTAGATAGTAGTTTCTCCAGCCCACAGGGATAGTAGTTTATCCAGCCCACAGGGGGTCCCACGGTGATAAAGGGTGGCCCGGTGGAGCGGTGGGAGGCAATAGAGCCTGAAGACGAGGACCCGGTGGGAGAGAAGGAAATAGAGTTTATCTTTCTTTACTCCGAGATCGATTGTTCGGAAGGAAGTAATTTGTTTCTTTCCGGAAGGAAGGCGGATAACGGGGTTACCATCTCCTTCATTGGATTGTTCGGAAGGTAGAGAAAGAGTGAGACCGGAAGGAACTAGCCGTAACGAGTTCTATTATAGTTGAATTCTAGTTGAGCAGAGAAAGATGCCGGAAGGAAGGTGTTAACTCAACCGGAAGAGGCTTGGGCTCCAACTGGTGCTATTGATGCATTGCCCTCATCCATTTTGTTCCTGGAGAAATCAATGCATTTCCATCCGAGGGTGGGTGTATTAGCTGGACTTGTTTTTGCCCGGTAGAAGTTAGGAAATTAGTTTCTCCATCCAGGCAAGGAGAATCACAAATGTGAGAGGCAAGGCCACCCCCTGCTATAACTGTTCACTCATCAGGCCCCGAGCAGTGAAGGATGGAGAGCAGGTCCCCGGTTGGATTGTTCGTTCAACCGGTCGATATTAGTTTATCTGGATGTTTGGACCTCAGTAACTTCCTCAACCAACTGCTAACCTCAGTATCGGAGAGCTCACCCCAGTAAGTAGGAATAGAGCCTCAACCAACTTTCCTCAACCAACTGCTAACCTCAGTATCGGAGTCAAGATAGAGCTATCGGAGAATTCAATTAACCCCACCGGCCGTAGGGCGGGTGGGCCCTTAGAATAGTAGGGCGGGGGGGAATCAGCCGTTCCGGAACTATAGTTTCCCACCCACCCCCCCTACCATTCTATAGGCTAGTGGTTCTCTGGCCCCTACCATAGCCCCTACCATAGAATTTTAGGGGCTATGGTAGGGGCTATGGGGTATATTAGTTGTTGGGAACTTAGGAGGATAGCCGTTGTAGGGGTAGGGGCCGTAGAGAATATGGCCGGTCAACGTACTTTCTCCGTCTCGATTCTCTACGTAACATGCTATAGTTCCCTCCTGCATGCATGCATGCATGCACACCCGGGAATTTGAATAGATAGGACGGGGTGGGTGGCCCTACTATTCTAAGGGCACCGGAACTATAGTTATCCCACCCACCTCAATTCTACTCCTATATCCGGAACTATAGTTTCCCACATGAACACCCCAGTTAGCCGGTTACGGTATATTATTTGTATAGTTCCGGGAGGATATAGCGTTAATTCCCTCCCACAATATTAGCTTCCCACCCCCATAGAATTTATAGGGGCCCCACCATCCATCAACCCCACTATCCATCGAGAGGGTGGGAGGAGATAGAAATTGGCACGTCCGCTATTCCGGGGTGGGTGGGTGGAATAGGAGCCGGGTGGGGGGGAATTCTATGGGAGGGTGGTCTCCCTTCTGAATTTCCGACCGATTATGCCAATTACTCCACCTTCTCTTTGCAAATCCCGATACGGAATCATGAATCAATTGGCGGATAATCATACTTACGGCGGGGAGCAACACTGCCAAATGGAACTGAGCCAAGCTGAGGAGGTTACGAAGAAGTAGATGTCGGATGAGCCGGGTCGCCCCGGCCCCCCTCTATCTCCTCCCGGGGGGGGGTGGGTGGATATAGTTCCGGGGGAATGATTAAACCTTCCATCCGACCCTATAGATAGTAGGGGGGTTGGGCAATCAATGATACCAGATTCGTGGCCTGGAATAGATCCGAAAAGGGCTACACCGCTTGGTTCCCTCCCCCACTTAAATCTACGAAATGATAATTTGCATAAAGGGTCTCCTGTAATGGAAGATCTGAGTCTCCATCCGGGGTAGATCTCAACAGATTCTTCTGCAATGGGGCGTAGCCGTTAATCTGCATCTGAACCTAGATATCCATCCGCCGCACTGGGACGTAGACCCGGAATAGACCCTGGAGCCTGCTCTCGGTCTAACCTCTTTCAAGCTGAGTAAGATGGGTTTGATGACCTAGGCATTAAGGGCACTAAGGACACCAATGACAAAGTGGTGCCTGAACCCCTACTAGAACGACGAGGTCATCTCGGTCAAAAGAGAATGCGTGGGAGAAGAATTACGTAGAATAAAGGCTGGGGGAGCGCCTTCAGTCAGGCGTCTAAGCTTGGTCGTGGTTCCACATTCAAATTGGGCGTTGCGAAACACATGTGATTTCCTGGGTCAAAAAAACAAAACATTCGACGTTTTGTGGTTGTAGGGCTTACAGAACATTCGCCATGGGGAGTAACTGAGCTATATCCGAAATAGAACATAGATCTGAAAACGATATATCCATGCATTGAACCGGGTGCGTGTGACCAGGGGGGGGCCATGGTTCGGAAATAGATCCTGGTTTTGAGGGGGGTCACCTCGCTTTGGCATTGCTTGAGAAGGATATTGACGCCTGTCGTGACGTAACAGCATTTGGGCTTCTAAGCTTTCATTTTGCATAGCCTTCCATCCTGGTTCGTAGATCTCTTAATTGGCAATGCTAAGTCTCGATATGCTCTATCCGCCATGGAATAAAGAAAAAGGTATCCTTCCGTGCCGGTTGATCCGTGTCTTGCCCGCCCGGGGATCTGCTATGTTTGTTTTCCGCTTCGTATCAGCTTCGCCTCAGTTTCGCGTTTTGAAGTAGACCTCAGTTCCGCAAAAGTAGAACCGGGAAGAATGCCTCGGATAATTACGTAGCTTTCCCCGACAATTGATAGTTGGGTGGGCCCGCTCGCCTAGATATCGACCTATAGATAGATAGGGACTTCACCATTCATAGGGCTTTCATGTGATGGATAAGAGGCGGAGGCGGAGTAGTAAACGGATAGGTTCCATTCAATAGCAGTTCGAGATGGAGATCCGACCGGCAGCAGCACCCTTTCCTATTCCCCCCCAAGCAGAGGAATAAGGAATCCTATTTTGGGCGGAGCCGGCGTCCCCCTCCCTCCAATTAGAGTTGGTGGGTGGGAGAATAAGGCCCCCCCACCAGAACTGCAGGGTGGGAGGAAAGTGACGAGCCCCCCACCCATCCCCACACACGCGGAGCGTAGCGTAGTGAACCACTCGGAGATAGTTCTGCTTGCAGAAATCTTTGCCGGCAACAATGATAGTCCTCCCAAGTTCCCACCCCGAAGCTACGCTGACGAACCTCTCTTCTGCCTGCCCTGCCTTATTTTAGTTGCAGAAATCGGGGGCATCTACCTATAGTCAGGGCCGCACTCGGCTCGGCTATATATCGAGTAAGCTCTACGCATATAGTCTAGTCTAGTCTAGTTACGTATGTAGTTATAGTCGAGTCAACGGACTATCCTATCCGAAACCAGTGCAGTGTGGCCCGAGGGGGAGGTCTGGTTCCTTGCTCATTGCCCCTTGTCCCCCATAAGAGCTAAGAGGCGGGGCCAACTATATTAGCAACAGGGGCGGCTATAAACCAATCCAAACCAATCTATCTGGGCTGAGACGGGGGAGTGTATATAGCATATAGCATATAGAAATGGTGGGGGTGGGGGGGTCTCGTCCCGAGATCTGGTCAGGTCTGGTCATAACCCGAATCTGGTAACTGTCTGTCCACTGTCCGGCTGGCTACACGAATACAAGACAACCTATCTCTATCTGGGCTCGACAACAGTTATATGGATAGATAGACAGATAGATAGGGCCATCTGGGCTGGGATCTGGCATTCCATATTCTCCCCACTATCTCTGCGGGAGGTGGGGGGGGCCAATCCCCCAGATAGATATAGGCGAGCCTGGCGGTAGGGCCCTATATATCTATCTGGCCGATCAGAATCTGCTAGTGGCCCTATATATCTATTTGGCGTATTCTGCTAGCGCGAGGGGAGTTTGGCCCCCCTATATAGCACAGCACAGCATAGCATAGCACGGATATTTGGCTAGCGGGAGGGCCCTATATATCTATCTGGCCGCCCTGCCCTATATATTGCCAACGGGAGGGCCCTATATACCTATACATCTATCTGGAGGCGGTAGGGCTTCAATGAGCCTAATCCGTGAGCCTAGCCTCTAGCCTTTAGCCTAATCCGGTACGGTTACGGAGCCTTAATCCGGGCTAGTAACGGTAATGATCCTAGCCCGATCTGGTCCCTGGGGCGGCCCTAAATTCTAATTGCCTCTCTCTCCCGTCCCGCCCCATTAGATAGCATAGATAGATGTTCGCTCACCCCGACGTCAGATAGTCGCCCCTCCCCTGCCCCTGCTTTATTGGTAGAGGGAGTAGAGGGAGTGGAGTAGTGGAGATGGGTGCTGCGGAAGGAATATTCTATAGGGCGGTTGTGGGTATAGTATAGACTGAGGGGTGGGCCCTAGTCTAACCGCGGAGGATCCTTCCGTCTGAGAAGAGCCGGCGCCCAGCCTAAGTGTTCGGTGTTCAATCGAGGCCGACCAGGCCGGCTATAGTCTAGTCGGGCCCATATCCCATACCATATATACAGAGCCCATATCCCATATATACAGAGGGGAGGGTGCCGACGGGCCCAGAGGCTATATAGACTGTAGTTAGGCTCGAGGCCGAGCCCTATATACCCAGAGGCTCTATATACTGTAGTTAGGCTCGAGGCCGAGCCCATGGGCCCTCTCCCTCGGCCTCCCATATATAGATAGATCTCGAGAGCCTACTGATGATATTCTCTTCCTCTTCTCTCCGGACGGTTCTCTCTTCCGGATGGACCCCCCTGGGGCAATCCGATCTCCCCAGCCGATTCCGATCTCCTCTCATAAGCAACCTCTCCCGAGCAGCCGATCAGCGGATTAGAATGGAGAGATAGGCATGGGCAGAGGGGCCATCTATCTATCTATATGTGGTGCACCATTGATTCGACCGCCTCCCGACTATATCTATATACAGGTAGGTCATTTATGCACCACCCCACCATTCATGCCATGCACCCCTATAGATCCATAGGCGCCCCTATATATATCTATGAAAACCCCCCTATCCATATATGGGTGGGGGGGGGGGGACTATAGCCGACGGGACTATCCACCATATAGTGAGGGAACCACCTAGCTATAGCTATAGCTGTATATAGGGGCGGGGCAGTCGAGGGAACCCATAGTTCTCGAGGCGAGGGAACCCCCTTTGTTCACTCCATAGACGGGATAGGGATATGGGTCCCGCATTGCCCACCATATAGCGAGGTATCTAATCTCTACTCTAGTCGAGGTTCACTAATCTCGTCCATATCTTCAGTCGAGGGTAGATAGATAGTTCGGGGCTACTCCACGTATAGAATCTAGGCTTTCATATCACGTATACGATCGTCATATCACGTATACAGCTATATGGAGTAGGCCAGAGAAAGGCAGGCTCCTCTCGCTCATAGAACGAGAGGCGGTACGGAATATGATTCGTCGTTTTCGGAGATGGAGTAAGCTCCAGTAAATCGGTATCGTTCGACCTCGAAAATATTCTCTCTTGGCACGCGGTCCTAATCCCTCTCGTCCAACTATCGGCAGCAAACATCGAGGTACCATCCTCCGAGGAGAGGATGAAGATCCCGATTCCTAGTATAGACTCCACACACACCATATGGTTTTCGCCACTGGCGCTGGCTTCTGAAATCGAGCGAGTTCTATATCCGGTAATGTTCGTCGTTCTCGGAGATAGAGTAAGCTCCAGTGAATCGGTATCGTCCCACCTCGGAAATGGGGCCTAATCCATCCCGTCCAAGACAGCGAGAGGGCAGACGGACTAGTATAGTAATATGGCCCCGGGATGCCCCATTATAGTTGTTGTGGAAATGAACAAACTTGAAATGACGATTATATATGCTTTAATTGAGCCACTTCCCAAATCCATGCTGTTGAGCTCTGATATAGAAGGCTCCGCATGCTTGCTCTGGACTTTCAATATCCGGCGGACTAGAGCATCTGAGTCGCTAGGAGAAGGACCGGGTGGACGGCCTGCCCTGATCAAAAAGAGTTGTTGAATAATAGATGCAGAGGGCATGGTGGAGTTGGAGAGTCCTCTTATTACCATATCTCAGTGCGCTGTCTCCGTATCATCCGGTTCCAACGAGCAAGCAGCCTTTTCTAACTCCTTCCCACCTTGGAATTAAAAGCTAGGCGTTTGAAGGCCCATAGATAGTAGGGGCAAGGGAAGACACTTCATTCACTCATTTTCAATGCTTATGAATAAAAAGCATCCATTCCGACACGCATTCCGATGCATATTCCGATTCAGTAAGTCTTGCCACGAGAAAACTTGAAATCGGATATGTGGTATCTATTGCGTCAAGGCCGGTTGGCTCCCGGTTGGCC
Source organism: Sequoia sempervirens (assembly GCA_007258455.2). Taxonomy (NCBI): domain Eukaryota; kingdom Viridiplantae; phylum Streptophyta; class Pinopsida; order Cupressales; family Cupressaceae; genus Sequoia; species Sequoia sempervirens. Next base: position 7,071 of record VDFB02259097.1, read on the forward strand.
CCGGTTGATCAGTGAGTTACGCGCGAAAGATTCACAACCATCCCGAATTACTAGGACCAAAGGCGCTCCTCGTTTTGTTGTTAAAGATCCGACTCTGCATGCGGAAGGGGTTCAGTTATTCCTTATTCAATCTACTTGTTTGACCCCACCCTATCCCAACCTTCCGCATTCGGGCATAAACCTTCATCCTCCTGGGTGAACCCCACCCGTCCAACAATGATAGGCTATATCGACTATAATTCCCTCCCCCCTTAGAATAGTAGGGGCCATAGAATTTTAGGGGCCCACTATAGTTCCGTTGGGATGGGTGGGAATCATAGTTGGGGGGGTGGGGATATTAAGCGCAGCGGGAATGGATTAACGTTCGCCGTCATATACGGAGGAGCGGGAATAGCTAGCTTGAATAAGGAAGAACACTAAAGGTAGGTAGGGGCCCCAGAGAAGGAGGGAGTTTGGTGTGCCCCCTTCGATCTGTAGTTTTGGTCGTTAGTGAGAGAAGGGTAGGCTGTCGTGCTCCCTCGTCTGAGGTTAGGCAGTGGTTGAAGGTAGGTAGGTAGGTGTGCTCCCTCTGGTGAGGCCTACCTTCCCTAACCGGAGTAGGTTGGTGTGATCCCTCCGCCCCTTCTATTCTATAGTAGGGGTTAGGTGTTTGGTCGTTAGATTCACCAAAACTGTAGAGTAAAGGGTGTGGAGTTGGGTCACCGAAGCACAAACCGTGGAGTAACCATTGATTATCTGAAGTAAAACGTTATCCCAGCAGTTCTCGAAGGACCTCTTTTCTTTGGCTCAGCCCCAGTCCTACCATTCTCCCCCACCCGCTCGCCAACCATGAAAGGATTGGGACGGGTTCTCATATTTTCTCTTTCGTTCGTTCTCCCCGGCCCCCCCCACTATAGATAGGCAGAGGGAGGGGCCCCTACTCTAGCTATAATGGGGTGGGGCAGTAGGGCAGTGATAGTCCATGAATACAACGCGTTTCATACATCAAAAAATCGCCCCCGGGGAACCCGAGATGAGAATCAGTACAGCGTAGTATATAACCTACCAATCAACCCCACCGACCCGCCTTCATCCTATATCCCCCTATCTTTTTGTGCGCTTCGGAGCCACCATAGATGTATGTTTTCTAGATGTGTGTTATAGATGTATGTTATAGATGGCTGAGCAGATAGCCGGTAGCGGTTTCTTCTAGCGCCTATAGAAACAATAGGGGCGTACCAAACAAAATTCCCAGTTCTTCAGGGCGACTTCTATATGTAACATGCCAACTATCATCCACCCATCCGCCCCTACTATTCGACCACCCACGGTGCATTGGGAGGGCCCCTACTATTCTATGGCCCCTACTATTCTAATGGGCGAATCGATCTCTTCTGGCGTACCTGTCATTGATCTCGAGATCGATGTCTGACACCATTGGTGTCAAGGATCGACCTCTGCATGCATAAGTGTCAAGGATCGATCTCATCCAAAGGCCCTGAAATTGGGTTAGTTCGATCGGTGGGCATGTTACGTATAGAAATTGCTCCCTCCCACCCAACTATAGCTATAGCCAGGGATGGGTGGGAATCATAGTTAAGCCCCACGGGCCCCTACAATTCTATGGTAGGGGCTATGGTAGGGGCTATGGGCCGGGTTTGCTATAGTTCCCCCCCACCCGGGTTTGGTAGTTGCCGGGTGTGGAGGGAATAATAGTTGATTCTCTACGTCCTATAAAATGGTAGGGGGCCCACCCCCACCCGGGCATCTAGTAGCCCTACCTCTATAGTTCCACTTGCTCTTCCCGCAACCAAGCTTCACTCCTTGACGGAACCCCTATTCCACGAACAGGCCCCGCCTTCCCCAACGAAATGAGAATTCCCCCCCACCCAGGAACCCCTATTTCACAAACAGGCTCGACGGACGGAAGGATGCGTTGACTCCACGGACCGAACCAACAAGCGAAACCCGAACTCTCTTTCCGGCACTCCACGGACCGAAGCCGGAACCAAGCATTCACTCGACGGACGGATGCCGGAACCAAGCCATTCACGACTATAGTTGGACGGAAGCATTCACTGGCTTTAGCCAAAGCCTACCCATAGGATATTGAAAGGGGCCCTGGCAGTCCGGGTGGGAATCATAGGGTTCCCGGGTGGGAGGCTATAGCGTTAATTCCCTCCCACCCGGCTCCATCTATTCCCTCCCACCCGGCGGATATAGCTACCAACGAATAGTAGGGGTTCACCCATGTTACGTAACAATTCATCTACCGTAACCTATAACTCCCACCCTCCCACCTCCCACCCACCCCTAGAGAAAGGTAAACTAGACCACCATAGAATAGTAGGGCTCTACGTAACATCGCCCAACGAATAGTAGGGGCCTCCCACATGAACACCCAACGTCGAGTCCTCCCACATGAACACCCCGTCCTATTCTAAGTAAGTTGGGGCCGGGGGGTTATGTTCAATTCCCTCCCGGAGGATCTATTTACGCGACTACTAGCTAGATAGAAGGCCCTTCCTTACCTTAAGCACTTTCTCTCTAGTCTGATTAGCACCCTTCAGGCAGGATCAAGACCTGTGCCGTCGATCAGGACGCCGCCCTTCAGGACCTGACTGGCTCTTTCATTGGGGTAGACCACTCTCATCTCGGTTCACTCGGAAATAGCAGGGTCTGTTTAGTGGCGGATCGGGTTCTGGTCAAGGCTCGAAGCTTCTGGCAAAGGTTCAGGACCAAAGATTGACCTTGATTAACCGGGGGAGATCGAGAGGACCCTTAAGGGAAAGGATTATTCACCTAGTAGGAGGCAGGCAGGATTAACCCTTCGAAGTCTGCGTAACCGAAGGTCGGCGCTAGCTCAAGGGCCCTATAGAAAAAGACTCTGTGCCTGATGACGATCCGATCCATCCTTTATTCCATAGTGTATCTCGTCTTTTCTCTGAATGGTTTGTCCATCGAACTCCCTGTCCATAGAATGCATACAGCGCAGCACGAACTAGCAGTTTCCATCTGCTCACTTGCTCCACTTCGGCATGCTATTCCAAGCATGCTCTGAATCAACTACTCCTATAGCGTAGCGCTCCCCATGTTGTTCCCCGACCGCACCCAACCGGTCCTCGATCCAGGGCGGCATTGGCTATTGGACAAAGAGGAAAAGTGGAGGCCAACCTTAGAATAGTAGGGAGTATAGAATTCTTTCTAGAACAGGTCCCACTCTTATCCCCCTTCCCGGGAGGACTATTGCTATGACCTACCTTTACAAGAAAAGTTCGATCCAATGCTTGCCATAGGAAGGATAGGCGCCCCATCCGATCTATCATCAGATACTGATCAGATTCGACCCTCACCCGACGTGGTTGGGATAAAGGGCCTCCCACCCAGCAACGGCATCCCATAGAATTGTAGGGCTATTGCGGAACTATGATTCCCCCCCACCCCCCCCCACCCCCCCCATATAGTTGTATGTTACCCACCCGCCAATTCATCTACCCCCCCTGGGAAGGGCCCCCCCCCGGTGGGGTTTGCCCCGTTGGGCGAGTATGGTCGGTCCAACCCCACCCCCCCATTCCCCTACTATTCTATGGCCAATATGGTCGGTGCCGAAGGCAGGCCAAGGGGTGGGTGGGTGGCCCTTCAAATAGTAGGGGCCTCCCACGAATAGAATCTACCGGGGGGGCCATGGTCGGCTGCCGAAGGCATGCCTTAGGTGGGGTTGTGTTGGACCGACCTATTCGCAACTATAGAGGGTGGGTGGGGGGGGTCCGTGGGAGGCAAGATAGTGACTAGATTGTCTCTATCCAGGGTTGGCGATAGTAGGGACTTATCTGTCAATCCCAAGCTTCCGGTCCAGGGGGTTGAACAACTATAGGGTAGTGGGAATTGGACTACCTTCCATCCATCCGAGAAAATGCTTTCATTGAGTCAAGATCTATTCGCCTTCCGACACTAAGACAATCAACTATAGTTCTCTTCGCTTCCTCAACCAACGGTTCATCCCTCCATCCTCACGGAGCTAGATTAGTTACAATAGCTAGAATAGCTAGGGCCTCCTGAACCGACTTCCATGAAAGCATGCTCAACTATCCATCCCTGGCAGGCCCTACTATTCAACTATAATGGGGGGGGCAGAATGCTCGAACCTGTCCGATAATACACCCACCACTAGAATCCCCACCCGTTCTGGCAGCGATGAAGACTTCGGATATTCGGTTGGACCGGATGAAGCTGCCTTTCAGCGGAGTAACCGTCACTTTCGTCGAACTCCCGGATGTTTCTCAACAAGAAATCGGGGGTGAAGCCTCTACCTACTTTTCTCAGTGGGGTCCTGCCTTCCAGTTAGACTAACCAGGGATTCAACTAATTTCCTAAACGGGTTCCCCCCCACCTCCATATTCAATATCAGCAAACTAATCTCTATCCCGAGCAAACTAATTGATATCCGGAGCAAACTAATTAGCAGCTATAGCCGGAGGAAAGAACTTGTTTGCAGTAAATAAAGAATGTTAGGCCAATGAAGGCCTACCCACACCCCCTGGTAACAACCAGCGCTCCCCGGACCAGATCTCCCCACTATCCTATTGCGGTGGGTGGCTAGCCTAACAAATATCGTCCTGATGGACGGAAGGAGAATTCTAGATGCCGTTGGAAGCTATGGCCTTGGTTTGAAGGCCGATATTTAGTATGTAATATGGAGACTAATGACAGAGGGTAGACTGTACTGTCTTGCCTCCCACCGGGGCTCCTAATCGTCGAATTCCCTGGGGGGGGTGGGAGGCTATAGGGCGTGCAGGACCGACCCGCTATTATAGTTGCGAATGGGTCGGTCCAACCCCCCACCCCCCCCATATAGTTGTTACCCATTCGCCAAGGGGTGGGTGGGTGGCAACCCCTTTTGTCCCCCCACCCGCAACAATCACCCTCCCACCCATCCCAGAAAGGGCCTCCCACCCCCCCCAGGGTGGGTGCGAAGCACGCAAGGGCGTTTGCCGCTATCTATCCCTCGGGCTTGCCTTCCTCCCACCCGGACCTTTATCTCCCTCCCATCCTTCCTCGGAATCCATCCTTCACTGCTGGGACTGAACACCGCTATATCTCCCACCCATCCCCTGACCTATCCTCACCCCCGGGTTCTATTTCTCTCGCCCATCCTCTAGTTGGAGTTGGAACTCAATCTCGTTGCCTTAGAATAGTAGGGGCCCATCCTTCCCTCACCTTAGGTCGGACAGCAACTATAGTTAGTTAGTTTCCTCCCCTCACCTTAGGTATCAAGTGATGAGTTAGGCCAACCGCTAGAAAGGAATGCTGGCCCTCCCATCCTAGCCTACACCCCCGGTTCAGGCTGGAGGGAAAGTAATGCTGGCCCGGCGGGGCTTTCTCGATAAACTAATTTGGATCGACCGGTTGCCCTCCTTATTATAGTTATACTTCCTTCCGGTTTAACGAACTAGCATCCTCCGGTCAAAGCCAAACCATAATCAATGGATGGAGAGGAAGATCTTGCCTGGGCCCTAACTTCCTATCTAGAGCGCTGAAAGGATGGATAACTAGTCTACTCCCTCGGGTTTTGCACCGGCCAATCAATCAAGCAATAGCCCTAGAGGGCCATCCCCCACCCCCGGGTGGGAGTAGCTACTCCTTGGATGATAGGATGGGGGCGCCTGAAGTTCTTTCTTTCTGTATGAGCTAACTTTCAATGTCTTTCTTTGCATCCATCCCCCCTACAATTCTATGGCCCACCACTCCGGTCAAATGCAGAACTATTCCAGATCCCAGGGGCCAGCAGATCCCAGGGGAATCTATCTCAACTGCTCAAACTGCAACTCCCTCCCTAACTAGTTGAAGGAGTGAAAACCGGGGGTGTAAAGGATGGCCACGGTCGAAGTGGGGACAATACTATCTCGAGTTAGGCTAGCCAAGAGAAAATAATAGAGGGAGTTCAAAGCAGGAGCTGATTGAACCGATAGAAACTTTGGATCGATCCTAAACCAGAACACAGCTGAGCCGGTTGAACAAACTAAACATATTTCTTCTAGTTGTTACTGATGGAGCCGGTTGAACTAGTTACTGATGGAGAGTCGAACTCCAACCCGAGGAGCAGACACAGCAATACACTGGGAAAGAACAATCGCCCTAAATAACTCTAGTTGGGGGTAGAAAGGGAGGAGCTAAACGAGGGAGCCGAACAATCAAGATTCTTTCTGGGCAACCACCTACCTTCTGGTAAGATTTCTCTGGGCTTGCCTAACTCACTTTCTATTATCCCTCCTGGGGAAAGGGCGGTATAACAAACCATCCTGGGGGTGAGGACAGGACCTCCGGTTGGCCTAAAGAGTGAGAACTCCAGGGCCTAATTTTACTTTCTTGAACTCCCCGGCCAATCCAACTTCTCGAGGTTACGGTATTCCCTGATGGAGGGATGAACAATAATAGAACTATCCATCGGGGGCATCGAGTTCTCTGACGGTCTCTCCCTTTGTCCTCCCACACCGTGGGCCACCGGGGGTTCAGGCGGGTGGCACCCCCAGGGAGCTTTCTTTCTTTCCTTTTCTCACTTTCTTTCTCCTTGTCCTCGGGGTGGGAAAGGAGGCCGAACAATCCTTCGAGAAAGAGGGAGTTCCATCCATCCAACTATCAGCGATTTCGAGATGCTTTCATTTGTCTTGCCTCCACTTCTGAACCCTCCCATCAAGTAAGGTTACGACGTTTTAGAGGGGGACCCTGGCCATCCTCTTCACCCCCGGGTGGGAAGGAGCAATACACTGGGAAAGAAAGAAAGAAACTCCCTTCCGATGAAGCCCAACAAACAAATAGGCTATAACTGCTCCTCCCACCCTAGGGAATCAACCTCTTCCCCACCCTAGGCGGGCCTCCCCCTACTATTTGAAGGGCCTCCCACTTCTATAATCTACCTCCAAGAAGAACCCCCTACCCCCCTATATTATAAGGGAAGGGCTCCCACCCGGCAGCCCTTCGGGACCCACTATAGCCCCTACTATTCTATGGCCAATATGGTCGGCTGCCGAAGGCATGGGATAGAATAGTAGGGGCCCACCGACCCCCCCCACCCCCCCCATCATAGTTGTTTTCTAAGGGCGCCTTTAGGTCGGTGGGGTTCGCCTTGGGTGGGAGCCCATAGAATTGTAGGGGGCCCCTACTATTCGCCCGGGAGGCATGTTACGTATAGAATCGAGAACTATCGGCAGAATAGTAGGGCTATCGAATCTATAGTTGACCTAAGGCGATTCTATACGTCCTATAAAATGGTAGGGGGGGTGGGTGGGCCCCTACTATTCTATGGGGTAGTTGAATCTCCGTCTATGCAGTTCCAATCTGCTGCTGTTCCCCATCGATCGGAAGGGCTGGATCGGGAGGCATCTGGCCAGCTCATGGGCCGTAGATCATATTCCCTTCTATCCGGAGGGAGGTAAGGGTTTCTTCCGGATGACCAACGGAAGAGGATACGGAGGGACCAACAATTCTTGAATCTGCAGCTGGTTTCTTTAGTCTCCGTTCTACTGCTGCTGGATCAACAACCGCCGGTCGCTTCTCTTTCATCCCCTCCGGGCATCCATGAAGGCTATTCGAATGGGGAACTGACAAGTAGCTAACTCTTATCTCCCATCCGGTGGAACTGAACTGGAAGCAGCAGGGGATTCCATCACTATAGAAGGGGGGCGCACGGGAAGGCTGGACCACTACCAGAAGCAGCAGTTCACCGGGAAGGTTATTCATTCGTAATAGGAGCAGTTGACTCATCAGCGGCGGCAGGAGAGCCCGGCAGCTGGGCTGGGTTAAACTAAAGTAGATGGGTTCACTATTGATCGATTGATTCGGCTCTATCCGCAGCATCGGAAGCAGAGGAGGGGCAATCCTCGTTTTCAAACCCTCTTGATTCTTCTCATCTCGATTCCAAGGTTCCTGATTCTGTCTTCACCGACTTATCTGGTTTTGGTAGGGTTGACGGAAGGGGTTGAAGGACCAACGAATCTTTCATATCCGGATCCGTAACCGGCAGGTCCCTACAATTCTATGGGGGATTTGGAAGTATCCGGTTCGAGTCCAGCAGTTCTGGATCTCCACTCTGGAGAGGCAGCCCTCTTTCTTTCTAAAATTCCCTCCAACTACTTATCCCAGAGATGGAAAGGGGCCCTATATATCTATGGGGGGCAGGCCGATTTCCAGTAGTGGGTCACTTGCTCACACGCGCCCCCTCCAGTATGAAGTGTTTCAAGGGGAACGGAGGAACAGCCTCCTTCAATGAATGCCCCTGGTATCTGCCCCGGATAGATCCAACCAAATACCGCATCGGGGATGGGTGCACGCTGGAGGCTGAATTTGAATTTCAGCCCACCCAACTTTATTGTCCTCCCACCCACCCCCTAAGGTGTATCCGGTATGCATCAGTGATGGTAGAGGACTGCGGCGTTTCGAGTGGAAACGCCCTATGAGTAAACAACTCTCTATCGCGCTGTTTCTCCCCTCCCCATCTACGCGACAAAGGATTTTAAGAACGTCTATCGTCCGACGGACCCCCCCCATATAGTTTTCTAAGGGGCCTTAGGTGAGGTCCTAGGCCCGCCCTGATGTGCAGTTTGGGTACGCCCAATGCTGGAGGGACTTGAGTCGGCCAAACACTTTTAACCAACGGCAGTAATGCTACGCTTACCCCAATGTTGCAGAGTATGGTACGCCGAGAGGAATAATAGAAGGAGGAATAGAATGTACCTGGATTGTCACCACGGGACGAATGGATAGAGAATACTCTTTATCAAAACTGTTTGAAGGTAGGTACAGTGGCGCAATGCTTCTCACAGAAAGTAGAATTGAAAGAAGTAGAAATCTTTCATTAGCAGTGTCCCATCATGTCGTGGGTCGGGTTCTAATTCTGTATTCCATTCCAAGGGATAAGTGATTCGTAGAAATGTCACTTCGAATCCTCGTCTCCGGCCCCCCAAACACTATATTGTGCTAGCGATCGTCGTTTGTTTGCAAATCAAGAGAAGTGCCGGGTTCTGAATGCTCGCATGGGGGCAAGCAGCTTGCTAGTAGGTGGCGATGAAACGAGGAGATATCTGTTCCTTTCAATCGATCCGATTTGTTCGATATTTACGTCATATCAAACTGGGTGTTGGGGCTGAAGGAGCCTGCCTTCGGCACCGACCATATTGGCCTTAAGTCGCTAAACCCTTCCCATTTCAATCGAGACATCAAGAAGTCGACCATTGTTAATACATGAATAGAGAACAGTGGCGAAAGCCGGTGTACGCGTATGTTCTTTCTTTCTCTCTTTGTTTCATCACCGCAAAGCTCCAATTGGACCCGAGGCGGTTTGCTGCTATCCGCTGTTTGTGTTTTGTTGCCGCTGTTGCCTAAGAGATTATCCGCCCCCTACTATTTGAAAGGGCCGCTGTTGTGCCTAAGGGGGTGGGTGGGAGGAAATAGAGGGGGGATTCTCCGCTGTTCCCTAATAAATCAACTATAGTGTAGGGTGGGTGGCCCTACTATTCGGCAAGGGGAATTGCCCTACTATGGAACAAGGGGGCATGTTACGTATAGAATCTAGAATCGCCGTCTAGCCCTACCATAGAATAGTAGGGGCCCACCCCAAGGCCCCTTAGAATAGTAGGGGGACAGTGGGGTTGGTGGCCTATTTGGCAGGGGCCTAAGGGTGGGGGGCTAAGGTTCCACGGGAATTCTAGTTGTGGTGGGTGGGGGGTTATATTGCCCCGGCCCCGGCAATAGTTGGGTGGGAGGTAGAAGTTGCAGGGTGCTTCGATCGTTAGCTGGGCTACTGATCGAGGGAAGGACGCGATACTCTTCATTGTTTTGTTTCAGAATCATGTGAAAAACACAACCGCTACCCGGTCCCGCGTTGAGTCAATCTATACACAGGCCATGGGGAAAGGTTGGTCGATCGGTTCCAAAATAGATCGAGTCGGGTGACCATAGATCCTCGATCGGGAAATCTTTTTCTAGAGCCCCTTCTCCGAAGTTAGTCATTTTGCCCGGTTCCTTCAGCCCTCTTGCTATGTCTCGGTGCTCTATATGACTAGCGCCAATACTTCTTAATAGGCCATTAGGTGTAGGCGCGGCAACTATAGTTTAGTTAGTTCCACCACTACCGGCCGGAAAATCCATGTATATTGATTCGACCCGGGGCTTAATGCTTAATGTTCTAAGGGGCCTGCTAAAATAAGGAAGAATATGCCAAGAGGGCTCTTAATGACGGCAGCATACCCATAGCCATTCAAACCCAGATCCGGATGGTTCGGGGTTAGTATTGATGAGTACATGGAAGCGTGCGTGATTTCTCCGATCCGAATATAGAAGTGATTTCGTACGTTCTCAATCAATGATCACGAAACAACCATGTCATTGGGTGGGCTGCTGGAGCTCGCTCCGGAGAGTCACTACTGCGAACGTGCCAGGATCATAACAACACAACGAAACAACCCATAGAACCCCCCCCACCCCCGGCGCTGGTGAATAAAGTAGCTAGTGGTCGAGTCGATCCAGATATCCATTCCGGCGGTGCCTTGTCCACGGCTGAACATGCTATAGCAATTCCCGAAAAATGCCCTACTATTCTAAAGGCTGGGCATGGCCTAACCCTAACCCCGCTGTGTTGGTTTAATCAATCCGGGTGAGTGGATATTCGATTCAATATCCCATTCCCACCGATTAATCTAACCCTCTTGATTAATCAGCGCAGGGGATAAGGGGGGCGGGCCATCTTACCCATAACAGGTTCTTTCTGCGCGGTCACCATGGAACATCGAGGGCTTTCTTTATAACGTGATATAATGCTCTAAAGAGATTATTCCTAGCCTTTTCCTCTGATAACTTCTTGGTGGAAAAGTACACCTCCAATCTCTTGAGCCACCCATTAAGCTTGTCCGGGTCGGTCTCTCGAGTCGAGCCTTCTCCATCATCGAGGGAGATTGAGGTTCTTCCCCCTCACCAGCTTCTCCATCACCTGGACCACTGATCGGAGAGTGGACTCCATGGACTGGAACCTTTCCTTCAACTCCACAGAGGTCATTTGCTCCTGCTCCTGATTGATTGAAAGCTCCATTCGCTTCCTGGCTACTCTACTATTGCCCCCCCGGTATCTGTGAATAACAGAAGGCCTAGAGGAATCCCATTGAGAGATCGATTCTCCTCAAGATTAGAGATCGATTCTCGGCCCAGATCGATTCTCAGCAACTATCTCCTCCTCCATAGAATAGTAGGGGCCCACCCCAGATTGATTCCTCCATGTTACATATATAACGGGCCACAATCGAGATAAAATTCTTATTGGGGGGGGGCGACCCAGCAGACTTTTGATCCCGGGTAGGGGCTCGATGGTTTCTTAGGGGCAACTATAATGATTCCCCCCTCACCCCTTATGAATCAGTGCCCTACCATAAAATTTTAGGGGCTATGGATGCGCTTGCTAGTATAAGCTAGAATAACGGGAGGAAGAGGCGGCTGGAGTCGGGTCACTTTCACAGTCATATGACCCAGACGAAGGATCAAGCCCCCGCCGGATTCTATACGTAACATTACGGGTGGGGCTTAATGGCATTAGCCTGCTAGAATAAGGAGGAGGGCCCTACTATTTTGCAGGGCCGGGCATATTCTAGCAGGCTAATGCCATTAGGGTGGGGCTTAATGGCATTAGCCTGCTAGAATAAGGAAGATATAGTTGGGGTGGGGCTTAATGGCATTAGCCTGCTAGAATAAGGAGGATATAGTTCGGGCGATTCCCTCTCCTTTTGTAAGTGATATTCTAGTAGGCATACCCAGACTTCTGGAGGGGAACTCGAGGGATCATCAAACTGGCTAGGCTCATCAAACTATTCTAGACGTATTTACAACTGGGTGTTGGGGTGGGTGAACCACTTTAGTTCTTTATTGATTTCTAGATTTCTTACTTCATTCCCTCCCGGCAGCAGGGTGGGGATCCACGGAAAGGCCAACCAATCATGAGAGCTCAGAACCGCTAGTACCACTATAGCCCTGCAGGGTGGGAGGGAACTATAGGGCTTGCCGGATGATTGAGATTTCTAAGAAGCTTTCTCTCTACCGAGTGCTATAACGACGAGATATCCCCGAATTGGAGAGAGGGACTTTGTTTGGTTGGCACTCTCAAGAAAGCCCTTGCCGAGAAGACGATTCGAACCATGTGGTGCCATCTATCGATTTAGAGGAATTGGAGAAAAGAATGAATGTTTTTCTAACTTAATTCCCCCCCCCTATATAGTTGTTGTTGTTCTAAATGCCCACCAAGTGGTAAACATTAGTTAAAGCAGCTATCAATATGAAGAGCAAACAACAGGAGTTAAAACATGGAGTCTCCCCGCCTTCCTTTCTCGATGAAATGCCCTCTCGATCCGATAAACCAACATCCTCGATGTGCCGCAGTGAAGCCGGTATCTCATTCAATCTCTGACTTTGATAGACATCTGGAGCGCCCGCAGAAGTGTGGGGATGGGTTATCGGGGGGCATAGGCCACCCACCGGGAAAAGCTATCAATTCACCCTCAGCCGCTCTAGTTGGACCAAAGGTTATCGGGGGAAACCTCTGGAACATAAAGGCGATCATACCCCCCATAAAGGGGCAAGCAGGCATTGGACCCCCGAACCTTAAGGATCATCAATAGCAGGTCGAGTAGGTGGCATAACCAGTTCCCCTTCGAGCTACAAACTGTGCCTTCTTGAAAAGGATGTGATCGGTCGGTCGGATCTTGCTTGTTAGGGATGATTGACAATTAGAAGCGAAGCCGTCTATCTGGAAGAATGAAATGAGAATGAGATGGCAACTCGAGTGATGAGAAACCCTGGTGATCGACCCGCCTGCCTTATGAATGAGAGGGATTAAATCCCGATGCTGCCGACTTGTCTCCAGATGCTTTTGACTTCTCCTCTAGCTATTATAGCAGTTCGCTTCTGGCGAGAACGAAGGAAGGAATATTGCCAGTGATATTACATAGCCGTATTAACAAACTGCTTCTTTCTCGAAGTTCCTTCCTCTCCGGCTTGCTTTCTCGATATGAGAGCGAGATCCGATGCAGTAAGAATTCAAGCAGGAGTTGGGCAGCTCTCATTCATATGCTTTATCAGTCGGGGATAGTTAGCGAGTAACCGGAATTGATGGCAGCACGATGCAAGCCGGTGACTCCTCTGAAAAGGGGTTGGGTGGGGGGTATAGCCTGAGGGATGAAAGAAAGCTTAAAGAAAGTCTGATAAGCAGTCTCGTTACTAAAGTTCCATCCATTCTCCAAGCAAGCCGCATCCATCGTGCCGCTATCCGCCCGGTCGCCTTCTTCGCTACGCCATCTCCAATTCATCCTGTGGTTGCTAAGTTGGATTCTGTTTCAAGGCCCGCAGATAGGAAGGATAGGGCGGGAACGAACAAACCCCATAGAATAGTAGGGCGACCGGAAATAAAGTGGTTCACTGAACTCCATTTCTCCCAACTGACCTTCTTTTCCAACTATGAGCTCTCGAAGCTTCCCTGCCGGAATGCGATAGGCCATCTCCCCGCCCGTCTTTAACTGTAACTGAGATAGCTTGATGGAGGAGAACGTGGAGAGGGAATGAAATAAATCCACTTTGATCGATCGCTGTACCCCCGTAACCCATTGGTTGCTAATCCTACTATAGAGAATGGAGTGAATCGGAACCGCTTGAACCATAGTAGGGGCTCCCACCCGCCCCGACCGAGTCTATGGGCTTCTTTTGACCTAAAACATTCATTCTTTCTTTCTTCCTAAGGAATATATGGTCGGTGGGGTTTGCCCCACCCCCCATTAGAAGTGAGAGGGGCAACATAAGGTCGAGTTGATATAGCATTCCTACTATCTATCTATCTCCCGGCAAGGGGGAATCGGTCGGGATAAACATCAGTCTCAGGGGATGGGGAGTCTGAAGAGCCGCTATCGAAAGCCGGTGGAGAGGAATCGTTAGCCAGTTCAGTTCCAAACCTCTTCATCGGGGCTTAAGGCACAGTCTTCAGCTTGTTGGGACATTCGCTCTATACACATAAACCCGGGTCGAGTGACTCAATCGAGATAAAAGAAGGGCGGCATCAGCTTTTCAAGTTCTCGCCCTTCGATCCACCCATAGCCCAGCCATCTCCAGTCAAGCTTCATCGCCTCACGCTCTCACTCGAGTTGCCATCACTCGTGGGGTTGGGTGGGAAGCCCTTAAAATAGTAGGGGGGTTTGGCGTTAATCCCTCTGCTCTTAAGTCGACTAAAGATCACTACCCCCCCCACCCCCCAATATAGTTGGCAAGCAGTCAGTCGAGAAGAGAATAGATGGAACGACTATCAGTTTTGTTCCTTGTTTTGAGGCTTTGGGAAAAGTGATCCCAGTGGTCGAACCGGATTCGTTTCATGTACACATAGCGGGCGATTGGTAGGAATTGTCTTGTTCCTAAGAGTGCCTTTGAGAGCGAGATCCGATCATTGAAATCCATTCGAGCCAAAGGCCTTTGAACCACCCTTCAGCTTCGTTGCCTCCCCCGGTCATATTGGAGCTGAAGGGGTTCGATCCTACCTTCCAATTGGTACTTCCCAAAAAACGGCTGGGATCAAACAAACGCCATAGAATTGTAGGGGGCCAGAATTCAACAAATCTATCTGCACCCTACCCCTTCTCGGCAACTGGGTCAACGACTTCACCAACCAATGGCTATCACGAGTGGACCAGCTTCTTTGGATCTGATCTGTTAAGTCGAGGACTTGTGTGTACCCACTTCAAAACGGGAACTCCATTAGATCTCTCGGGTCTCCTCCATCTGGGCGATTCCAACCAGAAACACCGGGAGAGGAACTGCTAGAAGGAAGGATTGAAAGGGAAGGAAGGCGGGGAGACTCAATGAATTCTAGTAGGCTTAGCAATATCTCTCTTTCTTCAATTCAAGTACATCTGCCTGGGTGGTACTATTGGACACATGATTCAGACAGAGAAGGAGAGGAGTCGAAAGCCCCAACAGCCCCCATAGAAATAGTAGGGCCGCCCCATTAGAATAGTAGGGGCCTTTAGAATAGTAGGGGCCCCCCCACCCTGGTTCTTCGAATAGTTCCTTCCTTCCAATCTTCCCACCTCTATCAGGGTCTGCTCGACCTTCCCCCGGGCATGGGGGGTAAGGTGTACGCATGGGGCTCATTCCTAGAAATCAAGATTGAAAGTTGCTTTTATCACCAACCCCACTGTCCCCCTACTATTCTAAGGGGCCTTGGGGTGGGCCCCTACTATTCTATGGGGTGTGGGGATGGGGGGCTAAAAGTTGTTCGGGATTGACATTGATCTAAGCTTTTGTCCCTGACCGTCTGTCTTCTGAGGGTTCGACCGTCTGAATGTTCGCAAAAAACAATGCTCCAAAGAACCGCTGATAGGTTCCTTCAAACGGTTGGTGGGAAGTAGATAGACACAGATGGTCCAACTAAAGGGGCTCTTCAGGCCGGAGATCCTAGCAAAACCGACTGAGGAATGAACACTTCTCCTCTCAATGAGATGCCCGCTACCTGTTCAGAGATGTCGATTATTGAAAGTAGAGTGGATATGTACACAAGTCGAGGAGTCGAACCACCAATGGAATGGATGACGGAAATAGCTGCGGGCGGCCGATATTATTGTACAATTCGAATTCCTATAACTCATAGCTCTGTCGGTCGGATGCCTGCAGGGGCTCGAATCCCCATCTCGATGAAGAGCAGGGTCAGCAGTATCTCATTGACGTAATAACGAATAGTGGAGAGAAGAGAGGAACTGGGTGACCCCTGTGCCGGTTGGAAATAACATCCTCCATTTCTTTCAAAGTAAACAAACAAGTTAGGAACCGATTCCAACTTCTCCTCCTTATTCTAGCAGGCTAATTAATGAATGAAGCCCCGGGGAGAATTCTGCGGAACGATCAATTTGCTGCTTTATGTTGTAACCGCCATAAATAAAGCTAAGGGCCTCTATCTATTCGACTGATTCTCCTCTCCCGGCAAAGCATTGAAGCTCGGGCGAAGCGCAACATCTCCCTCCCACCCAGAAACGCAGGAGCCCCCGGTTGAGTATTAATATATATTCTAAAATGTTGTCCTATGAATCAGTGCCCTACCATAAAATTTTAGGGGCTATGGATGCGCTTGCTATAATAAGGGCTAGAATCGAGTGGGTGGAAAATATTCGACCTCCCTCCCGCCCTACTATTCGCCAAGGCTCGATTCTATACGTCCTATAAAATGGTAGGGGGCCAGAAAACTGGGGTGGGTGGAGAAGCTACCATAAGTCCGTTAGAAAGTTGTTTGCCCTACTTAGTTGTCGAACCCGGCCTATAGTTTCTTTCTTTCTCTTGCAGATTCTATACGTCGGTAGGGGGCCAGAAAACTATTGTCGTCTATTGCAACTATAGTAGCTCCCCACCCTGCTTCCCGGGCCCCGGCTCAGTAGTGCCCCTATCGGGCCCTACTATTCTGACGGTAGTTGTTTTGTTGGCCTTCGATTGAAATTTGTTCTCGTTTTTGAAGCATGTTACGTAGAGAATCTGTTCGACGAAAGATGCCGTTTCTGGCAACTGAAGTGTTTGTTTGAAAACAAAGGCTAGCCCTCACTAGAATTCCCCCCCTTAGGGTGGGAGGAGATAGAAGAGCCACCCGGAATTCTAGCTATTCTATTGCCTCCCGGAACTATTGCCTCCAAGCAGGGTGGGGCTTAATGGCATTAGCCTGCTAGAATAAGGAGGACCGTTGATAGTAGGGCTTTATAGTTGTAGAGACCGCCCCTACGGGGCCGCTTCATTGGATAGATTCTCCGGGGAGGCCTAAATAATTGGATAGATTATCCGCTTCATTTATTCGATTATCCGCTTCTGCCCTACCCTACTCTAGCTTCCCTACTCTAGCTTCCCTACTCTAGCCTCCCCCTAATTTGAAAAGCGGAAGAAGAGCTAAATGAAGCCAGCACCGGGATAAATGTTGTTGGGGGTGGGGAGCTTCTATTCTACAGATCGCCTAGCCGATAGTAGGGCCGCTTCGTGAGATCGCCTATAGATCGCTCCATAGAATTGTAGGGGCCCTCCCACCCTGCATAGGAACTATAGGTAGGGAAAAGGGGCCGGGTGGGGGGGCCCCTACTATTCGCCTAGGGGTGGGGGGGACTCGATATTCTATTGTTGTGAGGAATGATCCGCTTCTACAGATCGATCTCGGCAAAGCGGATAATGTCTAATAGAAAGATTAGTAGAAAGATTTCCCTACTATTCAACAACTATGATGGGGGTGGGATGGGCCCCCCCACCCAGCCCTCTATGTTTCTCTGGCCCCTAAAATTCTATGGGGTAGATTAATTGCCCTACTATCTAACTAAAGGCAGATTAGTAGAAAGATTTCCCTACTATTCAACAACTATGATGGGGGGCCCCCCAATCAATAATTGGAGATTAATTGCCCTACTATCTAAAGGATCTAGGAGCCCGTCTCGCCTTGGCGGAAGGAGATACCTGTCGTCTATGTCCCATTTTGGTCGTTACTTTCCCAGATGGCTCGGAATTTAGCAGGTCGACTATTGCAGGAGTTGTTGAACACAAAATCACATGTTGCACCACGACGTTCTCCTTTTCCCTCGCTCCGCTCGCTTGGGAAGTGGTTTTCGAACCGCTGTTAACGCCCGCCCCTAGTCTCGCTTGTTGAATTGCTGACCTGCTGAGTTGTTTTTCATGTTAAAGCTTCTAAAAAAAGAAGCGCTTGGCAGTGTTTCTCCCCCTCCTTATTCACCAACAGTTGAAGATAGACCAGGACCGACCAACGAACCGTTTCGGAATCTCATCTTTCAGATCATCGACGCCCCATTGCAGTTGTTGAACCAGGAAGCACGAATCGACGTTTTTCCCGAATCGAACCCGAATCAACCACGGCCGTTTGCCCATTAGAGAGTAGGGCGCTCAATAAACCGGGGCCACTACCCCCCCATTACCTTCATCCTCCCGGGCCCCACCCCGGGCCACTACCACTATACCTCTCCGGGCAGCAGGGTGGGAAGAGATAGTTGGCAGAACAGGCGGAGTTAGCGGGCACAATAATAGCCGCCGGGCGCACCTTCCTTGACGTTGCGGCAAGTCGACTTCTTGCCGCCGCTATTTCTTAGCCCAGTGATTCGGATTGATGGAACAGATTTAGATTGGGCGGCGTAAATAGCTCTTGTAATCGAATCAGCAACTATAGGCGGCTAAATAACCTGCTATCTCGAAGCTAGAATACGCTAGAATAACGAATCGTCTCTTTCTGGCGTATACTCCCGCTTAATTGCTAGGTGGGGGAGATTCAATCAATTCTTAAGTTCCAGGTTCCGGATCAGGGGGATCGAAGGGAGAAGATTATCTCTCGGGGGCTTTCTCACAGCATATACGGATACTGGATAAGGAAGGGACGGATTCACCACTGAACCACCAGACCATGCCATTTGAATTGCTCTTCCGCACTTCCACCGTTTTTTGGAGAAGCGGAAGGATCAGATGAACTGGCCACCACATGTCATGGTTTCGGGGAGGGAGGAGCGGGGAGATATTTTCATTCATGAACGAGGGGGAGGGCTTCTCTCAATGCTTCCCTCTCCGATGCGAGTGAGGCAGCCTTTATGAACCACCCATCGTATCTTCCTCCGTTCAAAGGCAGCTCTGGCATGTAGCCATCGATAGGTGGTAGAAGAATAGTCCCTTATTCCGCCTACCATTCCCCCCCACCCCTATCAAGGGGCGAGGGCATCATTTCTTTCATTCGCTGGGTCGCCATCTAGATCAGTATTGAATGAGCCATCCTCTTCCCTACCATTCCCCCCCACCCTGCTTGGGGATCAGGCGATCGAAGGGAGGCAGGGAAGGATATGACAACTTCTTCAAAAGGTGGTGGCGAGGACTTTAACCCCCCGGAAGCCCATCCCCACACACGAGATGGGACAAGTGACTGGAGCTAGGGCTAGGAAATGAGATAGCGCATCGGGGCAACGGCTAATCCTCCCGGGCCCCACCCCAATTTGGGCCAAATAATGACTCCACATGGTTTCTGATCCACGATGGCATCGAATTCTTCACCGCTCTATCCCCGACTCATCCGACAACGTATCTCGTGACATCCCATCCCTACGCGGGTTCAAGCAGACCCATCCCTACGCGAGGCAGGACAAGCCATATCCTCCCGGGCCCCACCCAGGCCCTCATCCGACGACTTAATCTCCCTCCCACCCGTTTTGATCCGCTACTATGAGACTTCGGCTAGCCCTACTCCCAACCAGACGCTCTACTGCGACAAGAAAGGCCATGGGGTCGGTCTGCATTGGGAAAGGGCATTAGATTCCAGGGTAGGGCTAGGACCATAGAATAGTAGGGTGAATCAGTTTCCGATACTGTTGCTGGTCAACCAACTGTGCATGCATGCAGGGGTGCATCATTTCGAATCATGGCTATAGTAACTGCTGAACCCATCTACCCGGCGGGTCACTAATCCTATTACTCACTTTATGGTTCATGGTTATCTCGGGGGTTCTACTATTGCGAAAAAAAGACGCTCATGTCTTAGATTTCCCACCCACCCCTAGCCAATATAGAGGTAGGGCTAAGGCTACTATTTTCTGTTGGGTCGAGCAACCGTCGATCGAACTATCAATTCAATGCCGAACTATCTATGATATATGCATCGGTAGGCCGGTCCCCTCTTCCCAAACCCTCCATCGCCCTACTATAACTAAAACTAACGGGGTAGGGGTGGGGGGCCCGCCCGCCCCTTCCGGAAAAAACTAACAAATTCTTCTTCGGAATCATCGCTACCAATCCCCGCCTTCATCTCGGTCGAGGGCCCTCCTCAACTAGTTGCGGCGAATAACCACCCACCATTCAAAGCTGGAAACTTTCACCCAAGCTGGGCCAGATTCTATACGTAACATGCCCACTATATCCCTCCCCCCCCGGTGGTTCGAGGAAGAGTGGGGGGGGGAATTGTGGTTGGGTAGGTAGGAGATCATTCTCAGAATTCGTATTACGGGGGGCTCGCAGTCATCATACCATGTTACGTATATAGTCGGAGGATAGGGAATAAAGTACTCCCACCCGACCCTTCGGGACCGACCTATTCGCAACAACTATAGAGGGTGGGTGGGGGGGGGTCGGTGGGGTTTGTTTCGGGACCGACCATACTCGCCTTTGGTGCATCGGTGGGGTTGGTTCGTGCGGCATTACTTGAGGTCTACGCATTGAATTTGATTCATTAGCCAATAAACCAGTGGGAGGAGAATAAGATGAGTAGGCAGGTGGGACGGGGAGGCAGCATGGAAGCGAATTGGTTCCGGGCAGATAGAATAAGCAAGCTGGTTCGGAAAAAAGGGCTGAGAAATAAAGGGGGAGTATTATGGAATCGGGATTCCCAGGTGGCAAGCAAATTCCTGGCCATAAGAAGCACATTACGAGAGAGATTAGTTCCAAGCCCAGGATGCATGCCGGTTGAATGCATTTACTCACCCCACTGATGGAACCTTCATAAACCCTAATGAGTACGCTCTGATCGGAACTGACGGAGAGCCCGGTCGGGACTGAAGACTGAGCGGGATCTGCTCAAGCAGCAACCTGGGAGTGGCCCATAGTGCCCTCCTCGAATAGTCTGGTTCTCCCGGTCGGAGAGGAAGCGAGGGTGAGACCGGATCGGGTTCGTGGTGCGCTCTGGATAGCGGGGACAATGAAGAAAGCTATCTCCCTGGAGAAGCCGATTCTCCATCTCGCCTATAGTTTATTATGGCCGATGCCTATAGTTTATTATGGCCGATTCTCACAACTAATAGATTGGAGGGTTCATCGGAAGCCGATTCGATATCGGGCCGATTCTCCAAGAAAGGTACGGGAAAGGGGTTGGATGCCCCAGCGGATAGGATAGGACGTGCCACCCCTGGCTACCTTAGAATAGTAGGGGCCCTCCCGGTATATAATTGAAGGTTCCCCCGCCCCTACCCCCCTACTATTTGAAGGCTAGGACGTATAGAATCCTCAACCCCACCACCCCCTTCGCCTTAGGTGGGTGGGTGGATTATAGGGGTGGGTGGATTAGCCTAAAGGGCGGGTGGGAGGAGATAGTAGAGGGAGCCCCCCGCCCACCCCGATCTATAGCCGGGTGGGGGGGAATCAGGGGTGGGCGGGTGGATTATAAATTCTATTTAGGGTGGGGGGGAGGAGATAGTAGAGCGGCTTGCCTCCCACCCACCCAACTTGACCTCCCACCCACCCCTATCTCCCCCCCATCCCGAGAAAGTTTAGGGTGGGGGGGAATCATAGTTCCCCGGGGAGATAAAGTTATAGTTCCCTAGGGAGGTAGATTAGCCCATAGAATTGTAGGGGGGGGTGGGCATGTTACGTATAGAATCTGGCGTACCGGCAACTATACCTTTCCCCTATTCCGGTTGGATCTCCGGAGCTGCTGCTTCCCGGTGGGACCAACGACTACTCCCTCTGGACTTGTTCTCTCTGCCTGTGATAGAGAAAGGAAAGGCCTATTTCACTCACCTCCAACAAATCTATCAATGTCTTGTGCCCCTGCTTGCTATATAGAATAGAATCTAAACTGTAGAATATCATAGGGGACCAACCATGACTCCTCCAATCAATAATGAATGCTTATATTCTGGTTAACATGCAACGTTTTCCTCTACCCATGGCTAGCGAGAAAGGTCCAGTGCATACATACCCTTCCCTGCTGGCTGCTTTCTCCTCCTTTCAAGCTGCTTTTTCTCCAGCTTGCTTCTGAAACAGTTATTTGAATATATGAGTTAATGTTTCCAAAACGATAGGCAATTGAATAGAATATATATTCTTTCCAAGGATACGCAGGTTGTTCCCAAGCTCACGGCACGGCTAGTCTATTTATTAATTGCTAGTCCAAAAGCATTAGATAAATTGATAGAAGGCCCTACGGGCGGGAGATGGTTGGTATCTTTCAGCAAGCATCTTTCGGAGAAACTAGCTAATGAATTGAATGCTTCGGCATATCATATTACGTTATACAATGTAGGTTTCTTATCTATAGTCGGCGGGACGGAAAAGAATCAACGGGAACCGGCCAAACCAAAGTTGTTGATTGCGCGAGACATACATGACAAGTTGGTCTTATCAGATGGAAGGGAGTCTTAAACTCGGTTGTACTACTCCAGCCCTATAGAGTGGTAGGCGTCGGTTCGAGTTGCCATCGAACCACAAGATGGGAACCGAACTCAGACCAGAAGGCTTGGATAGATGAGGATGAGCAATATGATTAGCTTGCATATTGGCATTGAATTTCATAATGGGAACAAGAAGTGAGACTTCGACAAGTTGCCCCAGTGCGGCGGGGAATCGGTTCGAACAAGGAGGCCATATAGACATGGTAGGGCAAGTTGGTTGGTGTACATGGTAGGAAGAGATGAAGTGCTTGACTGTTAGGGAGAGCCGACAACATGCTTAACCATCTGGTTCTGTTTCATGTCCAAACATTATTCATGCAGTCAGCCGGCTGATATAACCTCATTTCAGTACTCCTGGGTTACTACTTCGTGTCAATGAAAGGCCCTCAGGTTTGGATCTAGCTATTGGAAGAGCCAGTCGACTTCTCTTCGAAAGCATCCGAAAGGCATTCGGCTGGAACTGCCTGGTTGGTTCCAAGCGGCAAATATGGCTGGCGCCGCTAAGTGAAAAGCAGAATAGGGGGCATTAAATGGGGATGTACATAAATAGTGGTAGAGAAAGGCAGGGGTGCTTCCTAATCATCCTAAGGTGGGGTCATTCCTAGCCCTGTTGTTTCCCCTAGTCGTTTCTCGCTCGCTGGTTTAAAAGAATAGAAGAAGGCACTCTTGGAGCAGATATATATTAATTGAAGATTAATTGGGACTTCGTTTATTCTCCCACCCACCCGTGATTGACAAATCCTCATGGTAGAACGATTGACTCAATTACTATTTTGATCCAGCCGGATCTATACTATACTATACTGGGATAGGACTAGACTAGACTTGAGTAGAAGTATGGGACCATACTGAAATCGTGAGCAGCAGTTGCGCTCCATTATTGAAGTCACTGGTGGATTGGAGAGCTTGGTTGGCAAATGGCATCAGCCTGCCCATAGAATTTTAGGGAATCAGCCTGCTAGAATAAGCGAATAAGTGGGAGGCCCTACTATATATAACTCGGGGAAGCTAAGACGGGATAAGCTATAAGGAAGGGAGCTAGGACTAGTGGGTATGGATCAACCGGATCAACAGAATATGGGACTGATACAGGAGTGGGACCTAGGTATGGGACTCGATCTGTTCTATCAATGGCCTATGCCTGGCAGATAGATAGGGGCCTCTGCTTACTTTGTCTTCGCTACGGATGCTGGCTTTGCTTCTGGTGTATCTCGATCTGGACCTGGGAAAAAACCGATCTATCAACTCTGAATCCATAATCAATAAGTAGCACGAAAATCAGAATCTCCTTCATCCATACCTAGCAGAGGTCCTGCCGGCCACCTGTGAGAACCTTTACGATTCATACGGCACGAGCTAGCGCTATCTGTTACGCACTTTCCATCCATCGGCTACCTGGCGCCCCCCCGGGAGGAAGATTAGTTGCCGGGGCCCTCCCAGAATTAATCAGCCTGCTAGAGGTTGCCATTAATCAGTCAATGGCATAAGCCTGCTAGAATAAGGTGGGTGGTCTAACTACAATCCCCGGAACGGCAGATCGGGTGGGTGGGAATCATAGGGTTCCTTATGAAAGCTTATTCGCCGCGCGTATTCTAGCGCCGTAGGGGCCTTCCTCCGCCATAGAATAGTAGGGGCCCACCCCAATCGCCCATCGCGTCTCCTCCGGGTTACGGGAATTATAGTCGGCAATTCCCGCCCAACCGGCATCGTGTGTGGGGATGGGTGGGGGGCTAAGGTTCTCCCGGGTTGGGTGGGAAGATATAGTTGGCTAATCCCCGGTTCATGGGAGGCCCCTACTATTCTATGGCCCCTACTATTCTAAGGGGGTTCTCCCGGGAAGCAGGGTGGGTATAGTTGGGGGGCTAAAGGGAAGCAGGCGCCCATTAGAATAGTAGGGCCCTTAGAATAGTAGGGCCCACCCTGCTTCCTTATTCTAGCAGGCTGATGCCATAAGGAAGCAGGGCGGCCCCTAAAATTCTAGAGAAAGGTAGATTACTATTCTTTTGGGGGGGGGCATAATTATGAACTGATTAATGAACTGATGCCATTTGCCAACTACTTAATGAACTGATTAATGGCAGCCCCTACCATTCTATAGGTAGTCGGTAGATTAACTTAGGCCCCTACTATTCTATGGCCCCCTACTATTCTAAAGGGGGAGGATATAGATTATTGCGGGCACTACAATGAGAATTCTGCCTGCAGGGTGGCCCCTACGGGTAAAAGTCGGTCCGG
This sequence comes from Sequoia sempervirens, assembly GCA_007258455.2. Classification (NCBI taxonomy): domain Eukaryota; kingdom Viridiplantae; phylum Streptophyta; class Pinopsida; order Cupressales; family Cupressaceae; genus Sequoia; species Sequoia sempervirens. The sequence goes on from VDFB02259097.1 coordinate 31,463, forward strand.
CATGTCCTCCCACCCCCGGGGAGTCGCCCTATCCACCCGGCACTATCTATAGTGGGGGGGTGCCGGCGGTCGGTCTAAAGTGATCGATCGATTGATCGGTTGCCCTCGATCTTGTTGAACAAGTCAGGTCAGTAGCTCGATCTCCCGCAATAGGCGAAAGAGCTTTACTCCCGAACCCGAGATTGTGGTAGGGCCTTTTGCAAGGCTGTCTCCCACAATAACCCCGGGGAACTATAGTTGTTACCCGGTAGATTAATTGTTGGTGGGCGGGATGGCCCTACTATTCTAAAGGCGTGCCCCTAAGGCACAACTATAATGGGGGGGTGGGCGCGAAGCGCTGGCCCTACTATTCTAAGGGGTAGATTAATTGTGGGAGGGCCCCCCCACCCACCCTCTATAGTTCCATAAAAATTGTAGGGGGGGTGGGTGGAAAGCCCTTAAAATAGTAGGGGGTTCCGGGTGGGAGGATATAGGTTTCTCGGCCCCTGGGGGTGGGTGGGAGGTCTAACTATAATCCCCGGTCCCCACCCCCCTTTAGAATAGTAGGGCTTATCCCACCCGTTCCCCTATAGTTGTTGTTGTTGTTACCGGTAGATTAGTTGAAGGTGCCCGGGCTAACCTCGCCGAAGTGCATTTCTTATTCCGATCGAGCCGAGCATCGGTCGGAACGAACCCATAGAATAGTAGGGGCCCCCCCACCCGCTGACGAACTATGAGAGCTGGTCGATCGAGCAGTCCACCCAGTCTTGAAAGGGATCGAGACAGTAGAACCGAAGCAATGGGACCGAAACAATAGAACTATAGGGTCTCGAAAGGGAAGTGAATCGCGGAGGGGAGGGGATTGGGAATCCGTAGACAGATCGATTGCGAGAAGGCTCAGATATCGATACATCCACCGATCGTCTGGCTCACGGGAACCTCTCGTCGGCGGTGGAACCGGCGATGGGACCCAACGAGAAACGAGAATCCCAGGGCGTCCTCGCCTTGTCTGGATCCAATCCGGGGTGGGGCCCAGGAGGAAGCTTTAATTGGGTGGGAGGCCCCTACAATTCTATGTGGTAAAGTTCCGGGTGGGTGGGGATAGGGAGGAGAGATGGGCTTCTCGCGCATCGAGACATCGTACCAACTGCACGGATCGGATCGATTGATTCACGGATCTGGGGAAGGTGGATCCAGCCGGTAACGAACTTCCGGCTGCCCCTTAGAATAGTAGGCGAGCGAGACGGTTGAGCCTCACCGTCTCGAACGGGGCAGAAGCACTCGTCACAATCATCGGATTCATCACGATCATCTGAAAATGAGGATCGGCGACCCGGCAATCGGAACGGCATCGGCTTTCATACCGCTACGTGGTTCACGGTCGGGACGGGGGAACGGGTGGTCGGGTACTCATCTCATTTGTGGCGGGTGCCCCATTTGTGGTCATTCCCCCCGCCAGACCCAGATTCGGGGGTTCGAGCAACTTCTATATCCAATGCAGGGTGGGAGGGAATCATAGGGTTCCCGGGTGGGAGGCGGGGGAGGGTGGGTGGATATAGGATAACGGGTGGGTGGGAAACTAGCCGTTCCAGCAGGGAACTTAGGAGGAACGATAAAGCAGTTGGGTGGGTGGGAGCCCATAGAATTGTAGGGGGCCGCTTCGGTTGGTCATGAATGATCCGGTGGCCGGTCTCCCAGCAGCTGCTACCCCCCTCTCTCTCTCTAATGCCCAACAGCTGCTACCTCCTCCAATGGTGGCTGGTCCCCCAACAGCTAGTTAGTGGTCGGCGAGCCTATCCTTTAATTGTTCCGCGGCTTTCATCTCATCCGCTTGAAGTCCAGTGGCCTGGGGCAACTACTATTATTCCCAACCCAACAACAACCCCATAGAAGCCGGAGATAGTTGTGGTCGAGTGGATTGAATCCCCCCTCCCTATCATAGGAGTGGGTAAACCCCCGGGGTGGGTTAGGGGAGCCCCGGCTACTATTGTTGCGGTCGAGTTGCTTTCATCTCCTCGCGGCGCCGGTTCAACGTCCGAATATCATCCCAGTTCGCGGCATCCATATCCCATTACGAAGAGAGATTTTGCGTGCGCCCCGGAATGGATTCGGAGGGATGGAACGGCAATGGCTGGAAGAGGTACGCCCTGGGGGGGGCTGATGACTCTGCACCAAAACGGCACTATTCCTTTCCCCGGTGGTTCATCGGCGGCTAATATCAGGGCATAGAGTGGGGTAGGGATAGGACTCGACTACAGCTTGGTCCTTTATTTGATCCGATCCGGGCACAGGCTACGGATCATCGTTTCCATATCCAGTTTCAGATCGAGCTCGTTTCTCTGCAGGATCAAGACCTTGAGCGGATTCAGTTGATGGACCAGCAGCGGAACCACACGAACGCATTGCATTGCCCATCACCGAGCACCATTGATCGGGACACATCAACTAAAGTGAGTGCCCCCCTACTATTCTAATGGCCCATCTCGAGTTCGCGGCCGGGTCAGTTGCTACTCAAATTGGTGTACCTGGGGGTCTCGATCCCGTTATGGATCTGCTATAGCTACTCGATCCCGATCAAATGGCTCTGGATCTGTCCCTACACCTAGAGTATCTGCTACGGGATATGGAACTCAATATCGATCTGGAACTGGAAGAAGGGGTGCTTCAATAGCTTGCTTCAATAGATACTGCTGCTAGCTTTGTTACTGATGCCGGCTCTGCTTCAACAACAGGCTATGGATCACGCCCATCATCATAAGGATCTCCATCTCGGTATGGGTTTGGATCATCGTTTCTCGGTGGTGGCTCTCGACATGGAACCTACAGGTATGCTACTGATGCTATTGGTACTGCTCTTGCCATCATTGGTAGATATGCCTCTGTCCCTACTAGCGGATATGGGTGTGTCTCTACTGTTGTTGGTACTGGGCAAGCTTCTGGATATGCTTCTGCTCATACTGGTGCTTATGGATCACGAGCTGGATCGACTGCGGGTACGTATCTACTAGCCCTACTTCTGGGTATCGATACGGATCTTACGCTGGTGGAACTACGTGAGGGAAAGCTTCCTTTGTCTCTATCTATGATGCTTGCTCTTGCCCATAGAATCTATAGGTCAGATTCTATACGTCCTAGAAAATTGTAGGGGCCCGGTCCATTCCGATTCCCACCCACCCCCCCCTACTATTTTAAGGTCTTCCCGCCCCCGATGAACCGGAGATAGTTGCCCATAGAATTGTAGGGGGGGGGTGGGCATGTTACGTATAGAATCTGGCGTACCGGTCAACTATCTATAGTTGGGGTGGGCGGGAGGATGGAAATTGCCGGGAGTAGTGATCCACCGTATCTATAATTCCCCCCCTCCCTGCAGGGTGGGAGGATATAGATTGGGGGGGTGGGAGGATATAGGGATGACCCCAACCCCACCATCCTAGGCGCACCGACCAAAGGCCAAACCCCACCGACCTAGGCCCCCAACCCCACCGGGGCTTCGCCCACCACAAACCCCACCGGCGAACCCCACCGACCAGCCCTGCTTCGGGACCCATTCTATTTCCAATATGGTCGTGCCGAAGGCAGGCCTGAGCCACCGACCATTTGGCCAACCCCACCGACCTCCCTATTGCCACCCACCCTAAGGCCAATATGGTCGGTGGCGTCAGCCTCTGGCCGGTGCGGTTGGTGTTGCCTGCCTTCGGCAGCCCCCCTACTATTCTATGGCCTGCCTTCGGCAGCCCCCCTACTATTCTATGGCCAATATGGTCGGCTGCCGATGAAAGGCAGGCCCCATAGAATAGTAGGGCTATAGAGGGTGGGTGGGGGTGGCGGGTGGCCGGTGAAGGATGGGTAATGGGAGGAGCCGGTGAGGAAGGTCCCCAACTAAGGGCACTTTTCCAGTGGGAAAAATAGTGGCCTATCAACAATTGACCAAAGCGTGGAGAGCTCCATCCTTCACCGGCCATCCAAAGTTACTTTCATCGGACGGACCCGGCAATTCAACTAGTTAAACTCCCCCATCAATCCGGAGATGGGAAACTCTAGTTGACCGAGCAGAGGAATGAATGTTTTGACCGCTCCTCCCGGCTCCTTCATTTCCTCCCGGCTCCTTCATTGGATTGTTCGGCCTGGGGGGCTCCTACCTTTCTCTTCTATCTCCTACTACACCCCCACAAACCCCACCGACCTATTGGCCTTAGGATGGAGAGCTAGTCAGAGGTTGCGGCATCTCGTGAAGAGTCCCATTACCCGGTAGTTGCTCCGGTGAAGGATGGAGGGCCGGTAGTTGAGAAAGACAGTTCGGGTGAGAGGCCCCTACTATTCTAAGGGCCCCCTCAAATTCTATGGCCCCTAAAATTCTATGGGGTCGGTGGGCCGGAAGAAAGTAGTTTATTAGCTGGACAAAGCATGCTCCATAATAGCTAGTCGATGGAGCCCGGGTGGGAGGGCCCCTACTATTCTATGGTAGCTAGTCGATGACCCCCAGGCAATAGGTAGGATATCTGGCCGGTCTAGTTAACTACCTTCATCACCCAGGGAGGAGGAAGCTCGAACAGCAACCGCAGGCCCAACTAGAAACCTAAAATTCCCCCCCACCCCCCCCCTCTCTATAGTTCCTCCCACCCACCCCATGGCCTACACTCGGAAACAAAGAAAGGATGGCCGGTGAAGGATGGTCGGATGAACTATATGTAGTTGTGAGAACTCCAGGGAGGTAGATTAGTTGATTAGGCGGGAGGTAGGGCGATAGTAACAACCGTGCAGGGGTGAAGGATGGCAGAGAAGGGAAAATAATAGCTAGTCGATGCCGGTGTTAACTCAACCGGAAGGAAGGTTGGAAGGATGGGAGGTAGTTAATTAGCCATATCCAGTCATCAGCCATATCCAGTCATCAGCCATATCCAGTCATCCCCATCGAGTCCCGGAAGGCCCTACTATTCTAAGGGGCCCCTACTATTCTAAGGCCCTACTATTCTAAGGGAGAAACATCCATTAGCTATTAGCTAGTACTGTTACCATCAGCATCGGTAGCTCCATTTTCTGTGAGAACCTAACATTCTTTCTTTCCTGCCGACGACAAGGCCCCCTCCTTTCTATAGGGTTTCTTTCCTGCGTGGGTTGGATTGTTCAGTTAAGAGACTATAATATTGTATGGTGGCCGGTTCAGGATGGACTATAGTAGGGTTACGTATAGCTAGCCACCAAGCTCCTGTCCAAAGAAGTTCCCTTCATTGCTACACCCCCGGTCAAGGGAAGGCTTTCTTTCCTGTCCTCTCGAGCTAGTTCCGCCCACCCCGATCATTACGATAGTTCAACCGGTTATTGATAGTTCAACCGGGCCAGCCTTCACCCCCAGGGAGTTATAGCTCTCCCTCAACAACTATAGGGAGGGGGGGGTGGGGGGTGGGAGGCAAGACCAAACCAGACAGCTTACTGAATTAACGAGGAGCTACCGTGGGTGGAGGAAGGAACCGTGGGTGGAGGAAGGGAACGAGGGAGGGAGTTGCAGTTTGAGCAGTTAAGTATTCTCGCCCTACAATTCTATGGGCAAGAAAGTAAGGTTACTCCGCAGCTTCATCCGTTTCTCACCGTTAGGTTCTCATCGAATAACAAATAGAAGGTGTTCAGTGAAGGGTGGGAGGGCCCCCCCACCCACCCTCTATAGTTTCGAATAGGTCGGTCTTCACCGAAGCGCTGGCCCGTTGGGGTGGGTGGGAGATATAGGGAGGTTAGATTAATTGTGGGAGCCCGTAGGGGGGGAGGTTAGATTAATTGTGGGAGATATAGCAGGTGTTCAGTTCAGGTAACTTGCCAATTTCAAACAGTAGGGGGCCCAGGTTCAAGCCAATTTCAAACAGTAGGGGGCCCAGGTTCAAGTTATAGCCGAAGTACTACCTATTTTATTTCTGTCTGTCCTGTCGCCTCCTACCTCCAGCGGGTTATATTACGTTGGTAATGTGGCTCGGGTTATATTACGTTTAGATTGGCTGGTTGCCCCGAGCGCCACCACCCTACTTCTTTCCTTCCCTCGCCCAAACCTCATTTTTGTTCCCACCCTAAACACGTTAAGCTTTAATATATCGAAGGGCGAGACTAGGAGGAGCCGTGGTGGGTGGGAACTATAGGGTCGAGAAACGATCGCTATAGTATGTCGATAAAACCAGATTCTCTACGTAACATGCCCCCCGATGAACCCGGGTAGAATTGGGTGGGAGTTCTCCGGAACGGCGAACTCCCACCCGCCCCTAAGACACATATGGGTGGGCGCGAAGCGCTGGTAGGTGAGGTATATTATTTGTATAGTTCCGGGACGAGATAGTTGGTCGGGGAGAGGAATCTATGGCATTGATAGAGCCCCTTTCGATCGAATTCGAGGTTGCGTCTCATGCTTTTTCAGTAACGATAGTCCAGTTGTCCCCCCCATGTTCATTTCTCTTTATTCCCGGGCTTTTCTTTCAATTCCATTCCAATAATATGAAATATCTTCCCCCCCATCCCTGCATGCAGGGTGGGAGGGAATGTTCCGGTGTCGGGTGGGGGGGAATAATGACGTGGGGGCCTTACTACTCCCGGGTCGGGTGGCAATGAGGTTGCTATAGAGGCTCCCGATGAACCACAACCCGCCCGTAGCAGTTTCAGTAGCAGAGGCGGAACTAGGAGCACAGGAAGCAGTTTCGTTAGAGCCCCTATTGTTTCTTTAGGCATCTCGTGCCCCTTCATCGGAGATCCCGTTCCAGAGCCAACAGCCCAGGTGCATATCGATATCGAGTCCCAGATCTGGTGGATGCCCCGTCCGGAATTGAAAATGATCATACAGGCCCAGTTGGAGATCGAGATGTGGATCAGTCCCCGTTGGAGCTGGCCAAGGGCCCCTAGATTGAGACCCACCATCGCCCGGGCAATAATCGGCAGGGCCCTTCAGCAATGAATAGCATATCTACCCGCGGGAGAAGCGGAGGTAGTAACATAGACTCGGGTTATCCATAAGCAGCATACCGTCACAGTTATAGAGCCAGTTACAGATCCAGTGGCTTAGCCAGTTGTTTCACCAGTTGGTGATCGAGACCCAGCAACGTATGTAATGGAGACACAGGCAGTTCACCGAGAAGAGCCGGGATGCAGAACTTGTTTCTTCTTTGGATTCCGACCCATATCCAGCACAAGCATCAGTAGATCCTGTTGAGTCAGTCGGTTCTGTTAATGCCCCTCTCTTTTCTTGATCAAGCTGTTGATTCAGAAGGACGACTTTGAGCACGCACCACCAGAATTTCGTAGAAGCGGGCAACGGAGTGAGCACCACTATCAGCATCCGTAGCTGAGGCATCATAGGCATAAGCATAGGCACTAGCGGTATACCTAGGAGCATGCGGCAAAGCCAGTAGCAGTAGATTCTGTTATGGATCAGCACCCACCATCTGCATCGGAGCCATAAGCATAGGCAGTAGCATAGCCAAGGGCAGCTTCAGGACTAGGTGGTGGTGAATAACCAGAAGCATGGGTAGCTGGAGCGAAGCGGGTATCAAAGTAAGCATCGAAGCAAGCATCAGTAGCCGATCGCATCGAAGTAAGCATAGGCCTCATCCTCCTTTGTCGGCCCGGGATTCGATTTTATTTAAGCCGAACCCCCCTCCCCCTAATCTCTAGAAGCGGTCCCTCGCATTCTATTATTCGAATGCAGAACTATATCCACCCACCGGGGTGGGGGGGGGTGGCGGAACGGCGAGTTTCCCACCCGTTTAGCAGTGACGCTTGTGTTGAGCATATAGCCAGCGTTCATTCCGGCATATAGCTAGCGTTCTGAGCCAGGAGCTTACGTGTGAGTATGGGCCCAGGGTATGGAAAGGGCAATCCAAGCGGGCGCCCCACTGGCGGGGTTTGGTTCACCAAGAATCCAACACCAGCATGCATCGTTATTACTTTCATAATATGAATGCCCGCTTGATGGGTGTTTAGCGATACGAGATCGGTATTACTTACGTAATATGAATCCTCTCCCTCGTATAGGTCGAGCGAGCAACTATAGAGGGTGGGTGGGGGGGCCCCCCCACCCGATAGGGCGAGTCCTATCTATAGAATAGGTCGAGCTCCCTACCGCCCGGGCTGGCGCCCATTAGACTCTCCTCCCACAAATTAATCTACCCTCCCGGCCCCGGGTAGATTAATTGCTACCCGGGTAGATTAATTGCCGGGGGCTCACTGCATTATAGAGTAGGGCGTTCCCGCCTCTCCCATTGATCGGAATGACTAGGCCCCCTACCGGGGTGGGTGGGAGGAGGAGAGCGGAGCATGTATCCGGTGAATTGACTCCGGTGAACCGCCGGAGGAAGGAATAAGTCGTACAACGAGCGATATTCTATTAGTTCCTCCCGGCCCCAGTGGGGCGGACCCTAGCTCTGTGTTGCTGCTGTGAAGATAGGAATCAGGCTACCCTCTTTTCCACCTAGCAGTTTTTTGTTCCAGATATCTAGGAACAGAGCTCAGTATCCTGGATATGGCAAAGGCTAATGAGAGACGGGGCCGAGCTCACTCTGCATGGCACTGGCCTCAGAGATTATGACAGGGCCTCACAGGGATCTAGATAGGGCCCGGGCGGGGACAGAGAGATTAGATAGGGCTGGCCGCCCCGGCTCTATATCTCTGCCCGCCCACCCAGTTGAAAGAATCTGGCCGGGCCCCGGCTCTATATCTGGGGTGCTTTCCGGAAGTGGGCCGATCTAGGATCTATGGAAACATCGCGGGCGGTCTATCCCTATCCCGCGTGCTTCCCCGTCAATGCCTGGTCACATGCCCGATCCATGGAAGGTCAGAAGCGGAGAGAGGGAAGAATGGCCGAGTGGCCCCTATCCATATCTCTGGCGTGACGGGCTGTAATCGCATCCTTCTACCCACCGGAGAAGAGACGTAAGCTCGGTAGAGCCCTACTATCCATAGGGGCACGTCCATTTCCAACGTGCTCAGGAGGAAAGGAAGGTGGGAATCGCTTCAAAGTCGTGTCCAATAGAGATACTCAATCCAACTCCACGCCCAATTTATCAAAGTTGGTGGGTGGCCCTACTATTCTAAGGGCTCCGGAACTATAGTTAGGGTGGGAGGGAATCATAGTGCCGGCCCCTACTATTCGCCAGGGGGATATAGGTGAGGTAGATTAGTTGAGGGGGGCCGGGGCTTTTTGTTCCTAGTCGTCATGGGAGAAAGATAGAGAACTCAATTCCTTCTTTCGCCCTATCTTTCTAAAGAAATAACTTGCCGGGTCCGGGGTTTACCCCCTATAGATTGGTTGGCCCATCTATGGCGGAAAAAGTACTTATCGGAGCAACCTGATCCCAGAACTATAGTCCGCTTCCTTTAACAACCAACGTAATAAGACTGCTCCGCCAGGGGTGGGTGGGAAACTCTCTATTGGGAGTTAGTTCGTTATTACATACATAGAAGGCCCCTTCCTCTCATGGTAGGCTTGGTGAGGGGATCCAAGTCGCTGATTAGAGAGAACGACACTACTTTCTCCCAATGTGGCAAACTATAGCGCCAAAGGAATAGCCGGCGCTTGGGGACAGTGATTCGTCGGATCCCCGGGGACAGTGATTCGACTTTGTCGGAGATTCGGATGGGTTGCCCGCCGGGAAACCGGCAATTCAGGAAGTGACGAATCCGAGTTCAATTTAAGCGGTGGGAGGCGATTGGGGGGGAGGGCCAGTGGGACGGACCCCACATGAGATTCGCTCGGCCCTGTCCGAAAGAAAAAATTGGGGTTGGAGGGCCCCTACCTCTATAGTGGGGGGTGGGGGCAATCAATCAACTACCCTCACATCCAATGTCACATTTTCAACTTTCCTTCATTCGGAAAGAGTTCACCGACCATATTGGCCAACCCCACTGTCCATAAGGCGAATATGGTCGGGGCGGGTGGGAGGTCCATTTCCGCTTTGGTCAATTGGCCAAAATGGTGGTGGGGGGGGGCAGAATTAGATGGGGGGGGAACATCGCCTAACCAAATGACATCGATTTTCACATTTCGCCACTTGAATTCGATTCAATGGCCGACCATATTGGCCTTAGGTGGCGAAGCTAGGGTGGGAGGCATGTGACGTATATAATCGGGGATTACCATTGTCGGCCGATATCACCGATTCCTCCAATCTGATGGACTTATGACCGATAGCAGTGAGAAAGCAACTATTCCCAAGGCCCCTACTATTCTATGGCCCCTACTATTCGCCAGCAGGGGTTGGCATGTTACGTATAGAATCTGGCATAGCCTTACCCCCCGCCAAATTATGCCCTACTATTATAAAGGGGGGGCCGTCAACTATATACTCTAGTTCTCCGTGATCCCCCTGCGCGCAACCTCTCCTTCCCAATCGTGATAGATAGATAGATAGTAGGGGGCCCTATCCTCTATAGTGGGGGGGGCATGTTACGTATAGAATCGAGCCGGCCCTAGAACTCCCACCCTTTCTAGCCCTACTATTCTATGGGCATGCCTTCGGCAGCCGACCATATTGGCCTTAGGGTGGGTATAGGCAATAGGGGGAGCCCCCCCCTGCAGGGTGGCAATAGGGAGGTCGGTCCCGAAGCAGGGCTGGTCAGTGGGGTTGGGACCACCAAGGGCCCCGCCTATCTCCCACCCCCCCCCATATAGTTCCACATAGAATTGTAGGGGCCTCCCACCCGTTCATGCCTTTCATCGGCACCGACCATATGGAACTATAATGGGGGGGTGAGAGGACCGGGGGGGGTGGGAGGAAGATAAATGGATAGGCCTTGGGGTGGGAGGATAGCCGAGATGGGCCTTGGATGGTGGGGTCGGCCGCTGCGGGTGGGAATTCTAGTCGGTAGATTAGTTGTTATTGTGGGTTAGGTTGGTTCAGTCTAGTTTAGTCTAGTTTAGCCCCACCGGGTAGCCCTGCATGCAGGGTGGGGGGGGCGATAAAGGAGAGGGGGTGGGGGCGAAATAGTTGCTCGACCTATAAATGACCCGCCTCGCAGAAATCGAGGGCCTGCGGTGATTGCATGCAGTGAGCCCCTCCGGGCAATGGTAAAACCCTTTCTGATTAGGGCAGGCCGGTCATGAGTCGTTTAGGTAGGCTGCACGGCAGAGCAGATAGCAGTGCCAATTCATTATATCATAGATATGGAAGCAAGCTCATGATCAGATTTGGAATGATCTCAGAAACATGGCCCGAATATCTAATGATCGCTGCTTATATCGCTGCGGAACCATGGCAATTAGGATCTCAAGACGCGGCAACACCTGTGATGCAAGGACGGCTACCGTTCACTTCGTTATCTATTCTTTTTTGTTTCTGGTACGGTTGGATGAAGACAATGTATTGGACTCACAAGTTTCGGAGAGGGTGGGCTCTCTCAGATTTCGTGGTTTTAAGTTTACTTGCCTATATTCTTAAAGCCACACTTTCGACTTATATCGGTTCTATCTGCTATATTATGCTTAATAGTTTGTTTCTTATTCCTCTTATGACTGCCCCCCTTCCTCTCTCCCCTTTTTCTGCGAGTCCCTTACAAATGGAAGCCCCCTTTCCCCCGGGGGCAGAAGGGCCCGTAGGGGCCGGGGAAAGGGAGATGGGGTTTGACCTCAATTTCCCGCCGGCCGATGTCGAAGCTTCGGCAGACGCGGCGCCGGGGGGCGCGTCTGCAACCTCCTCCTCGGTCCCAGTCGAGCAATCGGCTCTAGGCCGTTTCAACTGCTCGGCCAATTTCCCCGAGCGTTTCTGGTGGGGACAGGACCCCTCCTCTTTTCGGCTAGGTCGAGAAGATATGGGCAGCCTCTTCCAAGATATGTCCTGGCGGATAAGTTCAGAGGGCAATGGGGAGCGCGCAACCTCTTATGTGCTATTCGACGATGGTTGGGCTTGCCCTAGCAAGCACTTCGTTTCTCGGGCGACCCCTTCTGAACTCAACCATCTCCAAACAGTTAGTTGGGACCATTGTATCGGGGGCCGGCGGGCGCGGAAACACCACTATGACTTATTCCGCACTATCATTACCAAAAAACAACTAGGAATTTCCTAGCGGAGAACCCGCTGAAGGAGTTCGAGATAGCGGACATATTATAGTTGGAGATAGTTGGGGAATTGAGTTATAGGGCATATTACGTACAGAACCCCCCATTCCATTATAGCTGTTATGAATGGGTGGGAGGGGGAGAGGAATGAACAAACGAATAATGGGTCGGCCTTCCTTATAGATTTCTCCCTGTGCCTTCTATTAGAACAGAACACGGAACTCACTACTCCATCGGAAAAAAAAATGACCGACTATAGCACCGATCTAAAGGTTGATGAGATCGGTCGAGTGGTCTCAGTCGGAGATGGGATTGCACGTGTCTATGGATCAAACGAGATTCAAGCTGGGGAAATGGTCGAATTTGCCAGCGGTGTGAAAGGAATAGCGTTGAATCCTGAGAATGAGAATGTAGGTATCGTCGTATCCGGTAACGACGTTGCCATAAAAGAAGGAGATCTGGTCAAGCGGACTGGATCTATTGTGGATGTCCCCGTGGGGAAGGCCCTGCCAGGTCGTGTGGTGGATGCGTTGGGAGTACCTATTGATGGAAAAGGGGCCCTACAGGTCAATGAGGGCGCCGAACGAAGACGTGTCGAAGCGAAAGCCCCTGGGATTATCGAACGTAAATCCGTGCACGAACCTCTGCAAACAGGGTTAAAAGCGGTGGATAGCCTGGTTCCTATAGGCCGTGGTCAACGAGAACTGATCATTGGGGACCGACAAACTGGGAAAACCGCTATAGCTATTGATATCATATCAAACCAGAAGCGCTCCCACCGTAGTTCGGGCACCTCTGATAGTGTGTATCGCGTCCATGTAGCGATTGGGCAGAAACGCTCGACCGTGGCCCAATTGGTTCAAATTCCCCCGGAAGCGGATGCGTTGGAGTATTCCATAATCAATGCAGCCACCGCTTCGGATCCTGCTCCTCCGCAATTTCTGGCCCCATATTCCGGGTGTGCCATGGGAGAATATTCTCGTGATAATGGAATGCACGCATTAATCATCTATGATGATCCGAGTAAACAGGCGGTGGCGTATCGACAAATGTCATTATCGCTTCGCCGCCCACCAGGCCGTGAGGCTTTCCCAGGGGATGTTTTCTATTCGCACTCCCGTCTATCGGAAAGAGCCGCAAAACGATCGGACCAGACAGGTGCGGGTAGCTTGACCGCGTTACCCGTAATCGAAACACAAGCTGGAGACGTGTCGGCCTATATCCCTACCAATGTGATCCCCATTACAGATGGACAGATTTGTCCGGAAACAGAGCTCTTCCATCGCGGAATTAGACCGGCTATTAACGTTGGCTTACCCGTCAGTCGCGTTGGGTCCGCCGCTCAGTTGAAAGCTATGAAACAAGTACGCGGTAGTTCAAAACCCGAATCGGCGCAATACCGTGAAGTGGCCGCCTCTGCTCAATCCGGGTCAGACCCTGATGCTGCGACTCAGGCACTATCAAATAGAGGTGCTAGGCTCACAGAAGTTCCGAAACAACCGCAATATCCACCACCTCCTATTGAAAAACAAATCCTAGTTCCCCATGCTGCTGTGAGAGGGTTCTGTGATCGAATGCCACTAAGCGAAATCTCCCAATATGAGAGAACCATTTTGAGCAGTATAGATAACCAACCCGAATTGCTACACGACATTATGGAAGAGGGTAAGTTAACCAACGAAATAGAAATGAAACCGAATGCTTTTTCAAAGGGCATTTCTGAAAGGATTTAACCAACGAAGAAGCAGTAAAAAACCGAATCCCTACAATTAATTCTATGGGCCCTAAAATTCTATGGGCAAAGGGCCCCATAGAATAGTAGGGCAATGCCGGGGCATTAATTGATTGCCCCGTCCCCGCCATATAGAGATAGGGGCCGGGCCCTCCCTATCAATTTAGCAATCAATTAATGCATAGCACGTTGGATCTCAACCCATCTCTTATCTCTTGACCTGAGGCGTATCAACAATAATCTACCTCCCTATGCCCATAGCCCCGCCCCTACCATAGCCCCGCCCCTCAAATTCTATGGTAGGGGCTATGGTAGGGGCGGGGCGGGCCAGAGAAACACGGCTGATTCCCTTAAGCACACCCTGGAACTATGATTCCCCCCCACCCGCCTTCAAATAGTAGGGGCCCACCTTATCCTAGCAGGCTGATTCCTTAGAATAGTAGGGACTCCCACCCCCATAGAATAGTAGGGAATCTACCTCCAAGCAGCAGGGGGGGCCCGGATGAACCAACCCCACCCCCCCCCCATTCTATTTCCATATGGTCGGTGCCGAAGGCTGTCTTAGGGCATGGTCGGCCCCTACTATTCTATGGGAGGGTGAGGAATATATGGTCGGGAGCGAAGCTCGGTCGGTGGGGTCCGCCAACCCCACCGGGGGGGGGTGGGAGGATATAGAGATGGGCCTTGGATGGTGGGGTCAATAGTAAGTGGGATAAGTAGATCGAGTGCAGTGCAGAAACTGGGGAAACGGTCAACGTAAAGCATCGATCCGTCATTGTAAAGGGCTTAAGAGGAGGCTCCCAATGCGTGAAGACCAGGTCGAGCGCTCTGTTCCGAACGCATTTTGAAAGGACCATCTCGCGCCTGCCTGTGGAAACGCACTTCCTTAAATGCCCGGATACATTCCGAAGCAGTGGGCAGTGCATAGTCGTACGTGTGCTTGGCCCAGCCCATAGATAGCTATATCGAAGTGCCCTCAGCAACAGCACCAAGAAGAAGACCAGTACACAATCCCCTACGGTTCATTATCAGATCTCTGCTTCCGCGATCTAATCGATCATATATCGTAACAAAAGAGGCATGGAACGGAAGTGTATCCAGTACGTCCTATGGTTCCCACATCTTCTCCACTTCCCCCCCCCCCCCCTACCTTATTCTAACTGGGCGGGGGTTTAAGACGATTCTCGGCACCCTGGTATAGTCAATATCGTCTGATCGGCTTCTCCCTCCGAGAGTCCGGTTCTGGAGGTAGGGCTCGGGCTGTCCCTTTCGAGCCGAAGGCCCCTACTTTCTATACTTGGAGCCGAGCGGAGGTCGGCTTTGGACCGAAGCGAGCCGAGCGTAGCGAGGCTACTATGCCGAATCTCCCCACGATCCTCCCCTGCCGGGGATGGTTCCGGCTAAAGGCCGGGTTGCGATCCCGGGCTCCCTCCCCTGATGAGTTTAGATCGGGGTATCTATCTGTATTAATAGATAATATAAGTGCTGCTCTGTCTCTATCTGTATTGTTTTGGCGCGCTCCCCCGGCCCCCCCAACCCCTGGGTAGGGGTGGGTTACCGGTATAGAGCGCCAGGGTAGGTGGGTGTGCTCCGGGTAGGGATGGCTTGAGGTTAGGGATGGGGATTGAGGTTAGGGATGGGGATAGGGCGCACTCCCTCTGGTTGATTTCCCTCCTTGGTTTCTTCCCGGCCTAAAGGGTTTATTCGTCTCCCTGGTTTCTTCTTGTCTTCTTTCCAGAATAAGAATCGTTGGGGGGCTGCCGGTGCCGGTAGATAGAAAGGCAGGTTTGGTGCGCTCCCTCTGCGGTATTGGTGGTTAGGCGAGCCCCTATCTATATCGTAATATGTGTTTCCCTCCCCTCCCTTGTAATCTGTATTGCATATACAGTAGTAGGGTTCTTTTGTATTACATATATAGTAGGGTGATTTGTTTCTTTCTTCATCCGACCGACGGAAAAGTACATGTTCTCCCGTGTAGACCGTAAAGATTCGAAGTATCGATATGTACTTTCGTTCTTACTGCTACTCTTTTCGTTTCTCCTATTGGTTTTTCTGATCTGGTACGCTCTCGTCTATGCAGGAGGGCATCTTCCGGGAAATGAGCCTCTGGGAGGCCCCTGCCGCCGTCACAAAAAGGATGGTGGAACAATTGGTTTGGTTTTGGTCTGTGCTCGCTTTGATATTGTCGTGTCTGTTGGGCCTGCTGGAATCTTTACCCAATCCGACGGATGCCCTATCCTATCTCCTCCCACCCACCCCGGGTGGGTGGATATAGTTATGGTGAGGTAGGGTATGATGCTGAAGAAGCAAAGGCTGAGGATCCAACGGCATCCTTTACTGACGAAAAGCAGCCTTCGCCCCCCTCTGCTCTAGCTAGTAATAGGGGTTCCCCTAAAAACTGCCGGGGGGTTCCCGAAACTTAATAAACAGTGTCAGCTCCGACAGAGGTGGAGTCAGGTGGTTCGGCAGCTGGCGGTTGCATTACTACGGCTGATAGCTCGGCTGACAGACTGGAGATAGATGTGCCAGCCTGAGCTGTTCCGGGTAAAGGGGGGCTATAGAGAGGGGCTCGAGCTGTTTGGGCTCCTGGAGAAGCGTTGGAAGGAGCTTTACGGTTCAAGTACCCCCATTGGGGTGGGTGGGAGGCCCCATCCTATCCGGGGGTTCGCCCAACCTTTCCTCCCCGGTGGGAAACTATAGTTCCGTCGGTTCCCCGGCCTATGGGGTGGGTGGGAGCCCCCCCCCGGGAGGTAGATTAGTTGTGCCGGGTGGGAGGAATAGTGCCGTTGGTTCGCAACCCCCGGGCCGAAGAAACTATAGGCCAATAGCTGTGGTTGGGCCCCTCCCTATAGCTTTCTATAGCTAGGATAGGGTGGATAGGGGCGGGAAAGGTAAACGAGTGCTCTCCTCTCCCGAAGCAAGGTCGAGCTCACCCGGTCGACTCTCTTATATACGTCAGATGATGGGCACATGAATAGATGGTCCCGATTCATGCAGTCATATCACTCACATTACGTATATAATACGACCAAAGTGAGATAGAGACATGGACCCGCATGCGTGAAGGTAACCGGTCGCATGAATCGGTGCATTCAACGGACCACCCACATGAGTGGTCTGTTAAGTCTGCTGAACCGGGTCGAGTCCCCCGCAACAAGTCCGTTGTATACGTCGCATGAATCGATGCATTCATATTACTACTACTATGGTAGTACATTGCATGCATGTGACGTCTATAATAGAGTGCTCATGTGAGGGAGATAGAGAGGATCAATGCCTACTGAATGCTTGGTGCCGTGCCTCATTGGTTGGTGCGTACGGAATGGTGCCTACTGTATCGATCGGAATGCTGCTGCATTGGTGCCGTGCCTACTGTATCGGAATGAATCGGGCACTGGCTTCCAAAGGTGAAGAGAGAGATACCGTCCCACCATGGAAGGAACTATGATCGGCCGTATCCAACCTACTTTTCGAGAACAAGACTTAACCAAACGAACTGAATGAAGCATTCCCCTCACTATGAAATAGCGGTCCCTTTCTTCACCCTTTCCCCTCTGCCCCCCATTCCAACTTATCCCGGATGGGGCTCAGTTCCCCTTCCTTCTTCTTCTACCGTAGCATCCTTAGGGAGTTCCGGCTCCCTTAAAACCCTTTCAGGAAAGTTTCTCATTGCGCGCTGACCTCGATTCATAAACCCCCGGTGAGCCCCTACCATAGTTTGGAGGGGCAACTAGGCGAGCCCCTACCATCTATAGTCGGGAGGGGCAACTGCCTCGCATCTATACATTACATCCCCCCCCAAGGCCGACCCCACCATCCGCCTCCAACAATAATCTACCTCCAAGCATGGCCTCCCACGAATAGAATCTACCTCCTTAGGATTAATGCCACTTGCCCCTGGCGAATAGTAGGGCCCACCGGCCGTAGGGCGGGTGGGTCGGGGGGGAATCAGCCGTTCCGGAACTATAGTTTCCCACCCACCCGAACCTACTATAGTGGTTCTCTGGTAGTCGGGCCCCCCCGGTAGATTCTATTCGTGGGAGGCCCCTACTATTTGAAGGGCCACCCACCCAGGGGGGGGTGGGAGGCCCTTTCTGGGATGGGTGGGAGGGTGATTGTTGCGGGTGGGGGGACAAAAGGGGTTGCCACCCACCCACCCCTTGGCGAATGGGATGGTGGGGTTGGACCGACCTATTCGCCTTTTTGCGGGAGGCCCCGGAGGTAGATTATTGTTGATACGTCTTAGGGAAAGCAGGCGTACATTAATTAAGGGGGCCCGGTCTTCACCGAAGCGCAGGTAGTTGTGGGTGGGGGGAGATAGTGCCGACCTCCCACCCACCCTACCACCATAGAATAGTAGGGGCCCCCCCACCCTGGCGAGAACATTGAACCAACCTACTATCTATCCCTCGACGAATGATCTATAGATAGGGCTCTCTATTCTATGGTGCCGAACTAGACTAGTTCGCTCCGCTGAACTGCCTTTTTACCGATAAAATAGAAGGTTCCCGGGGGAGGCGGGGGTTGGGCAGTCAGATTCTATAGGCAGTCCCCAACCCGGTCGAGGCCCTATCCCCTATCCAGTCGAGTATGCGCCCCTCCCCTAGTTCAGAGTCCCCAACCGGTCGAGGCCCCCAGTGAAGTTCAGAGGGGGTCGAGTTTCTTGTCTATATGGCAGGCAACGGCCCTAGTTCTATATGGCACCCTAGTTCAGAGTTCATGGCGACCCCCTCTATCTATATGGGGGAGAGGGCCACTCTCCTCTTCTCGATCAATCATAGTTTGATTCATGCGATCAGGGCTGTTACGTTACAGAATCTGGTGGAGGTTCCCCGGGGTTAGGGTGGGGCAAACTGCACTGTATATGGATGGCCGACCCCATCCCCATCTATTCTATAGGATAGGCGAGGCGGATGATGAATCGCCTGTACAGATAGAGAGAGTGGCGTGCCGCCTTGATAGGACCGCTGATAGATAGAAGCGGAACGGTTCTCTCCAACTAGAACTCCCACCCAACTATAATTCCCGTAACCCACCCTGCATAGCCCCCTATCCGAACTAGAACTATGGGGCACTCGACCGCCCCTATCTATATAGATAGCTCGTAGGGGCAACGGCATTGGAAGATCATTAGGGCCCCTATATCCTATATATATATAGGCCAACGGCCCCACTATATCTTGGCACTCAGACGAGGACTTCTCTCGCTTGCCCCCTTCATTACATTCTAGATTATTATCCATATGGCGGGCATAGCAGGGAGGCCCTATATCTATATCTATATCTCATCTCCCCGGGGGGGGTCATCTATGCGCAGTCCCCAACCCGGTCTATATCCATGGGGGGGCGACTATCTATGATCCATAATCCATAGTTGGCACCCAGGCGATAGAATAAAACACAGACACCGGTTCTTCTATGACTATGACCGAGATACGATACCCCTATATATGGGCCCATCTCCCGTCGTCAATCGCTCATGTCACGTATATAATAGAACAGGTCATATGCTTGATGCGAACCCGATCGGAGTTGGGAATCACTCAGACTTACGTTTCGATGGATGGAACTTTCTGAACTTCGGTTCATAACAGTGAACAGTGACGGCTGGAGTCGCCAGATAGATCTATAGGGCGGTGCTCCGATAGTTGGTTGGTGATTAGGCTGGGATCAGTGACTAGCCCGGATTGAGGCTCGTACCGGATTAGGCTAGGCTCATCCCTACCGCCTCCAGTCCAGATAGATACATAAACTCCCCTCCCGTTGGCAATATATCCATATAGGGCAGGGCGGCCAGATAGATCGTCAGGTTTAGGAGTTAGCGGAGCGAACCACTCGATCATTCCGCATCCGGCCACCCCAGATAGATATATAGGGCTAGGGTCGGAGGGAAATTGCCCATATATAGGCTGACCGCCATATCTGGATAGGCCGTTCATCAACGGAACCCCTATCTATATAACTTCTTAACTCCTTTCTCAACTTCTTAACTTAGACATCGGATATAGGGGTATTCACTCCCAACTCCAGAACGATAGACTATTATGAGGAGCCCTATATATCTATGGGGGGCACCCCACCAACCCCACTGGGGGGGGGTGGGAGGATATAGATACGCCTAGGGAACTTAGGAGGATATAGGGCGAATCGATCTCTTCCGGCATACCTGCTGCTATTGATCGATTCGATCGATATCTGACACGCCCTACTATTCTGAGCCGCGATCTCACCATATTATTGTGAAATACCTATATAGAGATCGATATCTGACACGCCCTACTATTCTGAGCCGCGATCTCCTTAGGGTGGGAGGAACTATACCGGGGCAGCAGGGTGGGATTATGGTTGCCCCTCTGTGGGCCCCTCTGCAGGCAGTTCTTAGGCTTGTGGGATGGTATAGTCGCCGTGCAACTATATTCAAGGGGATTCAACAATGTTTGGCTAGTGCTAGAGCTAGAGCCAACTAGAATTCGCTGTTCAAGGGGAGAACTTCCATAGTTCCCCGAATTATAGCACTAGGGAGGGAATAGTTGTTGGCCCTGCGCTTCGCGACCCCCCCCCCCACCCCCCCATTCTATTTCCAATATGGTCGGCTGCCGAAGGCAGGCCTTAGGGGCCGGGCAAAAGGGAATATATGGTCGGTCAAACCCCACCTAAGGCCAATATGGTCGGCGCCGAAGGCATAGTTCATTAATGCGCTTGCTAGTATAAGCTAGGCCAACCCCACCGGGCCCCCCCGGGCCCTTCGGG
Organism: Sequoia sempervirens; assembly: GCA_007258455.2. Taxonomy (NCBI): domain Eukaryota; kingdom Viridiplantae; phylum Streptophyta; class Pinopsida; order Cupressales; family Cupressaceae; genus Sequoia; species Sequoia sempervirens. The sequence continues at coordinate 51,943 of VDFB02259097.1, forward strand.
ACTGGCCGATTCGCCTACCCCTCCCACGCCCCTATGGGCCCTTATAATATACGGGGGGTTGGCCCTGCATGCACGAAGGGCCCTCCCTGAACTATATCTCCCACCCACCCGGTGGGGTTGGGACCTCAGGTCGGTGCCCTACTATTCTAAGGGGCCTCAGGTCGGTCCCGAAGCAGGGCGGGTGGGGGGGGACCCAACGGCACTATAGTCCAATAATCGGCGAACTTTATCTAGTTGGTTCTATACTCAACTATAGCCCTACTATCCATCCAACTAAACTCCACCATAGAATAGTAGGGGCCTTTCTCGATTCTATACGTAACATGCCCACCCCCAACTATCCCCATAGAATAGTAGGGGCCTCCCCCCACCCACCACTACCGAGAACTCAGGGATAGGAGGCCACCCAGGCCAGGGAATTTTAGTTAGCTATCCTCCCACCCGCCCTTCGGGATATAGGGGGGGTCGAGTACCCAGAGGAGCTATGTCGGTTGAGTCCATACCCGGATCCCGGATGCAGAACTGTCATCAAGAAAGGTCGAGCAGATAGAAATGAATCTATCTATTCTCCCCCGCCCCCCATAATCATAACGATGGATGCCTCCTAACCCGACGGACGATTCAGCATCAGCGGGTGCAGGCGGATGCAGGTTCAGCGGGTGCAGGTTCAATGCCTACTAGAGCATAGGTAGGGGTGAGCGGTGAGCGCATAACGAACAGGATGATTCTCTGAGGGTGGGTGGGAAGCAATAGTTGCCGGGCCGAGTCCATATTATCATTATCACCATCCGGCGCACGCAAACTATTGTTAGACGGTGGTTACAGAGCGTGACGGTCGGAGCGTCGACGGTCAGAGCTATCTCGAGTGCCGACTATTGCCCTTCTGTTTATATAGGGCATATAGAATACCGAACCACTCGATTCCGGGGAACTGGCTAGAATTCTTGGGGGCCCGGAGGAGAGGTTCTGCTTGCCCTTAGTTGCTTAGTTGAAAGAGCCGGTATCTTCCTATAGCGGTTGAACCAACAAGATAGTGCTTTTTCGAACTACATCTCCTTCTGGTAACACGGTTCAGGGCTGCCGGAGGGGAAGGACAAAAGATCTATAGCTGCTACTATCATAGGTGACCGCGAGACATGGGTACTCATAGGTGGAGCTGTCGATGCAGCGTGGATCGATTGAACCAACGCTTGTGGACGGAACCTAACTAACTGACTAACACATCTTTCTTAGCGGGCTCACCTCTTCATACTGACCATTATAAACAACCCCCCACCCCTTAATAGTTAATAGCTATAGAACCCCGGGGGAAACGGGTGCTGGTCTTAAACTGGTGGAAAATGAGCTCGATCTGCCCTTTCACCACCCAACGATGGTATGAAGGGCTCAGCCCGGGTGGGAGCCTATAAATCCTAGGGCCGGGTGGGAGCAATATAGATTTGTTGGGCGGCCCGGTTTCAATTATCGCCGGTGCAACTAATCAGGGGTGGGGCCCAGGAGGATGAAGGTTGGGCAAACCCCGTAATCTTTACTTCGTTCAGATTCCGGTCTCCCCTACTTCTCCGTTCAGATTCCGGTCTCTCCGGAATCTCCGTTCAGATTCCGGTCTCTCCGGAATCTCCGTTCAGATTCCGGTAAAAGCGGAATCTCCGTTCAGATTCCGGTAAAAGCGGAATCTTCTTCTCAAGATTCCGGTAATACCGGGGGTTCACGAACCTGAATCTCCCACCCAACGCGGCTATCTCCCCCCTGTTCCCCCGGTCTCCCCTCGGATGATAGTTGGAGGTAGATTAGTTTGCTATAATGCCCCCTTTCCGGTAAAGTAGTCTATAGATAGGGGCGACTATATATTGTCACCTCGATCAACATCCGAATGAACTAGAGATCGAGTAGGCAGAAATGTTAGCTCGACTAAGGACTGACGGATTCAACCTGCACGACTCGACTATCTATAGCTCCTCTGCATCCGGGTACTCACTAGACTGACTTTAGGGCATTTAACTGCATACTATACTTCAGTTCCGCATCCGGCCCTATATAGATATGGCAGTTCTGCATCCGGGTATGGAATGGACTCAACCTGACCTGCACGACTCGACTATCTATAGTCATCCGAAGAATCATATCATCCTCATCCGGTTCTCGCTGGGGTGGGTGGGAGGTAGAAGCGAAGAATCATCTGGTTCTCGCTTTCTTTATAGTCATCCGTTGATCCCAGCTGCCATATATATATAGAGGGGCTCTCCCTCTCCCAGCTGCCAATGCCCTCTCAAGTTGGGGCCTCTCTCTATATAGCTGCTCTGGCGGGGAGAACTAAGACTCTCCCAGCTGCCCGGGGGGGTTGGGTTGCCCCTTTCCCTAGTCTAGTATGGAGGGGTTGCCCCACTCTGACAGGCGGAAGCAACTATCTACGTAGGATAGGATAGGATAAATAGTTGGGGGTCCGGTACAGTAGGCCGATACAGTAGGCATTGAACCTGCTGAACCTCGGGTCAGGGGTTAGGCATCCATCGAAGTCTATCTATTATACACATATATAGATCCATGGGGCGGGGTAGAGAGATGTTCTCTTCAATCCCACTAACGAATCCGGGGTGGGAGTATACTATACTAGATAGAGAAATGGGGGAGAGAGCTGGGCTGGGGGAGATACTCTATTCTATCTATATATAGCTGGGCTGGGCTGGTATTCTCCGCAAGATAGAGGTCCATATAGGGCGCTCCGACCGATTATCCTGAGACTGGACCGAGAATAGACCGTCCAATAGCCGATGGAGCACAGTTAGTATAGAATAGACACTTCTCCGAACGCACATATCCATCCGATGGAGAAGAGAATAGACCGTTGGTACACTTGAGTTGAGATACCGCCGTTGGTACACTTGGGTTGAGATACCGAACCGGACCGGACAATAGAACATGAAGCCGGCGCCCCGAAGATAAGATCCCCGCGATGGAATAGATAGGGGCCCGCATCTCTATCTCTATCTACAGATGTTGAGGCGGGCCCCTATATATCGTTGAGGCGGGCTCCTATATATCTATTCCATCTGGAGAGAGGCGAGAAAGGGTAGGCGTGTATATCAGATAGGTGGGTGGGTAGGTTTGGCTGGAAACGTTTTATCTGGGTCGGGTTAGGGGTTAGGTCGGGTAGGCGCCAGGCCCTATGTTATATTATTGGGCAATCAATCGACCGAAGCCTGCCATTCGGATTACTATATCGCCTATCTCCCAGATAGAGGAGAGAGGCGGGACCTCAACCTCGACTGCTAGCTATATAGTTCTCAGATAGGGGGCTGCTCGGGAGAATATAGATAGTGGGGCTGGATATGGATATGGATATATAGAGGTACAGCCCTTTCAATTCATACCCCAGCTATATAAGGCTAGCTAAGGCCCCTATAGCGTTTGAAGGCTAAGGCCCCACTCATGTTACGTATATAATCTATGACCAGGATTGATTGACTCATCCTCATACGATCAGCACCAACATCGAACGAGAGATCCCCTATATACAGATAGGGTTCGACATGCTCGTCCTCGCGTTCTTCGGAGGCAATCATTACCGGGTGCATCACTCGGAATGAACGAGCTATATTTATGCCATATCCCTATATGGCGGTTGGGTCGAGGAGGTATATCTATATAGTGGGGATAGGTCATTGACCTAGACCTATCCGACGAAAGGCCTGTCTATATATGGGGGCTTGAAGAGAATGAGTTGATCGATCAAGCGGTGCTGGCAAAGATCCGAGAGCATCGATCAAGCTTCGATCCGCCCGTAGGGGCGGTGATCGCACATAAGTCATAGTTCTGGCCCCTATCTCTACTCTACCCTATACTCATCTCATCGATTCGATCAACCATGGCCTATGCTCGGGAGCCCTTATGTAAGGGGTGTGAGCGATAGATCTATGTAATATACGGCACTCTCCAGGATCCGAAGGAATATACGGGTGATGGGTGATGGGTGACCATGTGCCCCTATCCATATATGGGGGTTGGGTTGGCCATATATACGGGTTGGGGTTCAGACTGGACTATGGATAATAGAGAGTAGGTTGGTTCCAGCCCTATCTATCAATCAATCTTCGTATGGGACAGGCCAAAGCATAGACTAAAAGCCGTCGGAGATTGTGGGTCCAGGGGTGGATGGGAGGATGATAGTTGCCTCCCAGAGAACTATAGATGGTCGGCGCTCTCCCCATCCTCGATCTGCATAAACCCCATCCGATCCATATCTATCCCCATCTGATCCATATCTATAGAGAGCTGGGCGCCCTATATATCTATCCGGTCGAGGGCCTATCTATATATAGATATAGCTACCGTACGAGAAAGGGGTGAGCGGCCCTACTATTCTAAGGGGCCGAACCTTCCTCTTCGTCCAGTACCTCCGTTCCCAGGGACCGGTACTATAACCCGGCGCTCCTTCCTTCAGCATAGGTCGGTCAACCCGGGCTCCTCTTCCCTCTTCCCAATTCCCAATTCCTAATGGATGGGATGGGATGGCCGTGGGTTCAACGTGGAGAGCCGTTGGGAAATATAGTGAGTGGTGATGGGAAATCGCCATCCATTGGGAGATAGGAGATCTAGTTGGTGGTGATGGGGAAGCCATCGCCATCCATTG
>VDFB02259098.1:0-66103 GCA_007258455.2 Sequoia sempervirens
CAATTTATCAAAGTTGGTGGGTGGCCCTACTATTCTAAGGGCTCCGGAACTATAGTTAGGGTGGGAGGGAATCATAGTGCCGGCCCCTACTAGTCGCCAGGGGGATATAGGTGAGGTAGATTAGTTGAGGGGGGCCGGGGCTTTTTGTTCCTAGTCGTCATGGGAGAAAGATAGAGAACTCAATTCCTTCTTTCGCCCTATCTTTCTAAAGAAATAACTTGCCGGGTCCGGGGTTTACCCCCTATAGATTGGTTGGCCCATCTATGGCGGAAAAGTACTTATCGGAGCAACCTGATCCCAGAACTATAGTCCGCTTCCTTTAACAACCAACGTAATAAGACTGCTCCGCCAGGGGTGGGTGGGAAACTCTCTATTGGGAGTTAGTTCGTTATTACATACATAGAAGGCCCCTTCCTCTCATGGTAGGCTTGGTGAGGGGATCCAAGTCGCTGATTAGAGAGAACGACACTACTTTCTCCCAATGTGGCAAACTATAGCGCCAAAGGAATAGCCGGCGCTTGGGGGCAGTGATTCGTCGGATCCCCGGGGACAGTGATTCGACTTTGTCGGAGATTCGGATGGGTTGCCCGCCGGGAAACCGGCAATTCAGGAAGTGACGAATCCGAGTTCAATTTAAGCGGTGGGAGGCGATTGGGGGGGAGGGCCAGTGGGACGGACCCCACATGAGATTCGCTCAGCCCTGTCCGAAAGAAAAAATTGGGGTTGGAGGGCCCCTACCTCTATAGTGGGGGGTGGGGGCAATCAATCAACTACACTCACATCCAATGTCACATTTTCAACTTTCCTTCATTCGGAAAGAGTTCACCGACCATATTGGCCAACCCCACTGTCCATAAGGCGAATATGGTCGGGGCGGGGGGGAGGTCCATTTCCGCTTTGGTCAATTGGCCAAAATGGTGGTGGGGGGGGGCAGAATTAGATGGGGGGGGAACATCGCCTAACCAAATGACATCGATTTTCACATTTCGCCACTTGAATTCGATTCAATGGCCGACCATATTGGCCTTAGGTGGCGAAGCTAGGGTGGGAGGCATGTGACGTATATAATCGGGGATTACCATTGTCGGCCGATATCACCGATTCCTCCAATCTGATGGACTTATGACCGATAGCAGTGAGAAAGCAACTATTCCCCAGGCCCCTACTATTCTATGGCCCCTACTATTCGCCAGCAGGGGTTGGCATGTTACGTATAGAATCTGGCATAGCCTTACCCCCCGCCAAATTATGCCCTACTATTATAAAGGGGGGGCCGTCAACTATATACTCTGGTTCTCCGTGATCCCCCTGCGCGCAACCTCTCCTTCCCAATCGTGATAGATAGATAGATAGTAGGGGGCCCTATCCTCTATAGTGGGGGGGGCATGTTACGTATAGAATCGAGCCGGCCCTAGAACTCCCACCCTTTCTAGCCCTACGATTCTATGGGCATGCCTTCGGCAGCCGACCATATTGGCCTTAGGGTGGGTATAGGCAATAGGGGGAGCCCCCCCCTGCAGGGTGGCGATAGGGAGGTCGGTCCCGAAGCAGGGCTGGTCAGTGGGGTTGGGACCACCAAGGGCCCCGCCTATCTCCCACCCCCCCCCATATAGTTCCACATAGAATTGTAGGGGCCTCCCACCCGTTCATGCCTTTCATCGGCACCGGCCATATGGAACTATAATGGGGGGGTGAGAGGACCGGGGGGGGTGGGAGGAAGATAAATGGATAGGCCTTGGGGTGGGAGGATAGCCGAGATGGGCCTTGGATGGTGGGGTCGGCCGCTGCGGGTGGGAATTCTAGTCGGTAGATTAGTTGTTATTGTGGGTTGGGTTGGTTCAGTCTAGTTTAGTCTAGTTTAGCCCCACCGGGTAGCCCTGCATGCAGGGGGGGGGGGGCGATAAAGGAGGGGGGGTGGGGGCGAAATAGTTGCTCGACCTATAAATGACCCGCCTCGCAGAAATCGAGGGCCTGCGGTGATTGCATGCAGTGAGCCCCTCCGGGCAATGGTAAAACCCTTTCGGATTAGGGCAGGCCGGTCATGAGTCGTTTAGGTAGGCTGCACGGCAGAGCAGATAGCAGTGCCAATTCATTATATCATAGATATGGAAGCAAGCTCATGATCAGATTTGGAATGATCTCAGAAACATGGCCCGAATATCTAATGATCGCTGCTTATGTCGCTGCGGAACCATGGCAATTAGGATCTCAAGACGCGGCAACACCTGTGATGCAAGGACGGCTACCGTTCACTTCGTTATCTATTCTTTTTTGTTTCTGGTACGGTTGGATGAAGACAATGTATTGGACTCACAAGTTTCGGAGAGGGTGGGCTCTCTCAGATTTCGTGGTTTTAAGTTTACTTGCCTATATTCTTAAAGCCACACTTTCGACTTATATCGGTTCTATCTGCTATATTATGCTTAATAGTTTGTTTCTTATTCCTCTTATGACTGCCCCCCTTCCTCTCTCCCCTTTTTCTGCGAGTCCCTTACAAATGGAAGCCCCCTTTCCCCCGGGGGCAGAAGGGCCCGTAGGGGCCAGGGAAAGGGAGATGGGGTTTGACCTCAATTTCCCGCCGGCCGATGTCGAAGCTTCGGCAGACGCGGCGCCGGGGGGCGCGTCTGCAACCTCCTCCTCGGTACCAGTCGAGCAATCGGCTCTAGGCCGTTTCAACTGCTCGGCCAATTTCCCCGAGCGTTTCTGGTGGGGACAGGACCCCTCCTCTTTTCGGCTAGGTCGAGAAGATATGGGCAGCCTCTTCCAAGATGTGTCCTGGCGGATAAGTTCAGAGGGCAATGGGGAGCGCGCAACCTCTTATGTGCTATTCGACGATGGTTGGGCTTGCCCTAGCAAGCACTTCGTTTCTCGGGCGACCCCTTCTGAACTCAACCATCTCCAAACAGTTGGTTGGGACCATTGTATCGGGGGCCGGCGGGCGCGGAAACACCACTATGACTTATTCCGCACTATCATTACCAAAAAACAACTAGGGATTTCCTAGCGGAGAACCCGCTGAAGGAGTTCGAGATAGCGGACATATTATAGTTGGAGATAGTTGGGGAATTGAGTTATAGGGCATATTACGTACAGAACCCCCCATTCCATTATGGCTGTTATGAATGGGTGGGAGGGGGAGAGGAATGAACAAACGAATAATGGGTCGGCCTTCCTTATAGATTTCTCCCTGTGCCTTCTATTAGAACAGAACACGGAACTCACTACTCCATCGGAAAAAAAAATGACCGACTATAGCACCGATCTAAAGGTTGATGAGATCGGTCGAGTGGTCCCAGTCGGAGATGGGATTGCACGTGTCTATGGATCAAACGAGATTCAAGCTGGGGAAATGGTCGAATTTGCCAGCGGTGTGAAAGGAATAGCGTTGAATCCTGAGAATGAGAATGTGGGTATCGTCGTATCCGGTAACGACGTTGCCATAAAAGAAGGAGATCTGGTCAAGCGGACTGGATCTATTGTGGATGTCCCCGTGGGGAAGGCCCTGCCAGGTCGTGTGGTGGATGCGTTGGGAGTACCTATTGATGGAAAAGGGGCCCTACAGGTCAATGAGGGCGCCGAACGAAGACGTGTCGAAGCGAAAGCCCCTGGGATTATCGAACGTAAATCCGTGCACGAACCTCTGCAAACAGGGTTAAAAGCGGTGGATAGCCTGGTTCCTATAGGCCGTGGTCAACGAGAACTGATCATTGGGGACCGACAAACTGGGAAAACCGCTATAGCTATTGATATCATATCAAACCAGAAGCGCTCCCACCGTAGTTCGGGCACCTCTGAGAGTGTGTATCGCGTCCATGTAGCGATTGGGCAGAAACGCTCGACCGTGGCCCAATTGGTTCAAATTCCCCCGGAAGCGGATGCGTTGGAGTATTCCATAATCAATGCAGCCACCGCTTCGGATCCTACTCCTCCGCAATTTCTGGCCCCATATTCCGGGTGTGCCATGGGAGAATATTCTCGTGATAATGGAATGCACGCATTAATCATCTATGATGATCCGAGTAAACAGGCGGTGGCGTATCGACAAATGTCATTATCGCTTCGCCGCCCACCAGGCCGTGAGGCTTTCCCAGGGGATGTTTTCTATTCGCACTCCCGTCTATCGGAAAGAGCCGCAAAACGATCGGACCAGACAGGTGCGGGTAGCTTGACCGCGTTACCCGTAATCGAAACACAAGCTGGAGACGTGTCGGCCTATATCCCTACCAATGTGATCCCCATTACAGATGGACGGATTTGTCCGGAAACAGAGCTCTTCCATCGCGGAATTAGACCGGCTATTAACGTTGGCTTACCCGTCAGTCGCGTTGGGTCCGCCGCTCAGTTGAAAGCTATGAAACAAGTACGCGGTGGTTCAAAACCCGAATCGGCGCAATACCGTGAAGTGGCCGCCTCTGCTCAATCCGGGTCAGACCCTGATGCTGCGACTCAGGCACTATCAAATAGAGGTGCTAGGCTCGCAGAAGTTCCGAAACAACCGCAATATCCACCACCTCCTATTGAAAAACAAATCCTAGTTCCCCATGCTGCTGTGAGAGGGTTCTGTGATCGAATGCCACTAAGCGAAATCTCCCAATATGAGAGAACCATTTTGAGCAGTATAGATAAGCAACCCGAATTGCTACACGACATTATGGAAGAGGGTAAGTTAACCAACGAAATAGAAATGAAACCGAATGCTTTTTCAAAGGGCATTTCTGAAAGGATTTAACCAACGAAGAAGCAGTAAAAAACCGAATCCCTACAATTAATTCTATGGGCCCTAAAATTCTATGGGCAAAGGGCCCCATAGAATAGTAGGGCAATGCCGGGGCATTAATTGATTGCCCCGTCCCCGCCATATAGAGATAGGGGCCGGGCCCTCCCTATCAATTTAGCAATCAATTAATGCATAGCACGTTGGATCTCAACCCATCTCTTATCTCTTGACCTGAGGCGTATCAACAATAATCTACCTCCCTATGCCCATAGCCCCGCCCCTACCATAGCCCCGCCCCTCAAATTCTATGGTAGGGGCTATGGTAGGGGCGGGGCGGGCCAGAGAAACACGGCTGATTCCCTTAAGCACACCCTGGAACTGTGATTCCCCCCCACCCGCCTTCAAATAGTAGGGGCCCACCTTATCCTAGCAGGCTGATTCCTTAGAATAGTAGGGACTCCCACCCCCATAGAATAGTAGGGAATCTACCTCCAAGCAGCAGGGGGGGCCCGGATGAACCAACCCCACCCCCCCCCCATTCTATTTCCATATGGTCGGTGCCGAAGGCTGTCTTGGGGCATGGTCGGCCCCTACTATTCTATGGGAGGGTGAGGAATATATGGTCGGGAGCGAAGCTCGGTCGGTGGGGTCCGCCAACCCCCCCGGGGGGGGGTGGGAGGATATAGAGATGGGCCTTGGATGGTGGGGTCAATAGTAAGTGGGATAAGTAGATCGAGTGCAGTGCAGAAACTGGGGAAACGGTCAACGTAAAGCATCGATCCGTCATTGTAAGGGGCTTAAGAGGAGGCTCCCAATGCGTGAAGACCAGGTCGAGCGCTCTGTTCCGAACGCATTTTGAAAGGACCATCTCGCGCCTGCCTGTGGAAACGCACTTCCTTAAATGCCCGGATACACTCCGAAGCAGTGGGCAGTGCATAGTCGTACGTGTGCTTGGCCCAGCCCATAGATAGCTATATCGAAGTGCCCTCAGCAACAGCACCAAGAAGAAGACCAGTACACAATCCCCTACGGTTCATTATCGGATCTCTGCTTCCGCGATCTAATCGATCATATATCGTAACAAAAGAGGCATGGAACGGAAGTGTATCCAGTACGTCCTATGGTTCCCACATCTTCTCCACTTCTCCCCCCCCCCCCTACCTTATTCTAACTGGGCGGGGGTTTAAGACGATTCTCGGCACCCTGGTATAGTCAATATCGTCTGATCGGCTTCTCCCTCCGAGAGTCCGGTTCTGGGGGTAGGGCTCGGGCTGTCCCTTTCGAGCCGAAGGCCCCTACTTTCTATGCTTGGAGCCGAGCGGAGGTCGGCTTTGGACCGAAGCGAGCCGAGCGTAGCGAGGCTACTATGCCGAATCTCCCCACGATCCTCCCCTGCCGGGGATGGTTCCGGCTAAAGGCCGGGTTGCGATCCCGGGCGCCCTCCCCTGATGAGTTTAGATCGGGGTATCTATCTGTATTAATAGATAATATAAGTGCTGCTCTGTCTCTATCTGTATTGTTTTGGCGCGCTCCCCCGGCCCCCCCAACCCCTGGGTAGGGGTGGGTTACCAGTATAGAGCGCCAGGGTAGGTGGGTGTGCTCCGGGTAGGGATGGCTTGAGGTTAGGGATGGGGATTGAGGTTAGGGATGGGGATAGGGCGCACTCCCTCTGGTTGATTTCCCTCCTTGGTTTCTTCCCGGCCTAAAGGGTTTATTCGTCTCCCTGGTTTCTTCTTGTCTTCTTTCCAGAATAAGAATCGTTGGGGGGCTGCCGGTGCCGGTAGATAGAAAGGCAGGTTTGGTGCGCGCCCTCTGCGGTATTGGTGGTTAGGCGAGCCCCTATCTATATCGTAATATGTGTTTCCCTCCCCTCCCTTGTAATCTGTATTGCATATACAGTAGTAGGGTTCTTTTGTATTACATATATAGTAGGGTGATTTGTTTCTTTCTTCATCCGACCGACGGAAAAGTACATGTTCTCCCGTGTAGACCGTAAAGATTCGAAGTATCGATATGTACTTTCGTTCTTACTGCTACTCTTTTCGTTTCTCCTATTGGTTTTTCTGATCTGGTACGCTCTCGTCTATGCAGGAGGGCATCTTCCGGGAAATGAGCCTCTGGGAGGCCCCTGCCGCCGTCACAAAAAGGATGGTGGAACAATTGGTTTGGTTTTGGTCTGTGCTCACTTTGATATTGTCGTGTCTGTTGGGCCTGCTGGAATCTTTACCCAATCCGACGGATGCCCTATCCTATCTCCTCCCACCCACCCCGGGTGGGTGGATATAGTTATGGTGAGGTAGGGTATGATGCTGAAGAAGCAAAGGCTGAGGATCCAACGGCATCCTTTACTGACGAAAAGCAGCCTTCGCCCCCCTCTGCTCTAGCTAGTAATAGGGGTTCCCCTAAAAACTGCCGGGGGGTTCCCGAAACTTAATAAACAGTGTCAGCTCCGACAGAGGTGGAGTCAGGTGGTTCGGCAGCTGGCGGTTGCATTACTACGGCTGATAGCTCGGCTGACAGACTGGAGATAGATGTGCCAGCCTGAGCTGTTCCGGGTAAAGGGGGGCTATAGAGAGGGGCTCGAGCTGTTTGGGCTCCTGGAGAAGCGGTGGAAGGAGCTTTACGGTTCAAGTACCCCCATTGGGGTGGGTGGGAGGCCCCATCCTATCCGGGGGTTCGCCCAACCTTTCCTCCCCGGTGGGAAACTATAGTTCCGTCGGTTCCCCGGCCTATGGGGTGGGTGGGAGCCCCCCCCCGGGAGGGAGGTTAGTTGTGCCGGGTGGGAGGAATAGTGCCGTTGGTTCGCAACCCCCGGGCCGAAGAAACTATAGGCCAATAGCTGTGGTTGGGCCCCTCCCTATGGCTTTCTATAGCTAGGATAGGGTGGATAGGGGCGGGAAAGGTAAACGAGTGCTCTCCTCTCCCGAAGCAAGGTCGAGCTCACCCGGTCGACTCTCTTATATACGTCCGATGATGGGCACATGAATAGATGGTCCCGATTCATGCAGTCATATCACTCACATTACGTATATAATACGACCAAAGTGAGATAGAGACATGGACGCGCATGCGTGAAGGTAACCGGTCGCATGAATCGGTGCATTCAACGGACCACCCACATGAGTGGTCTGTTAAGTCTGCTGAACCGGGTCGAGTCCCCCGCAACAAGTCCGTTGTGTACGTCGCATGAATCGATGCATTCATATTACTACTACTATGGTAGTACATTGCATGCATGTGACGTCTATAATAGAGTGCTCATGTGAGGGAGATAGAGAGGATCAATGCCTACTGAATGCTTGGTGCCGTGCCACATTGGTTGGTGCGTACGGAATGGTGCCTACTGTATCGATCGGAATGCTGCTGCATTGGTGCCGTGCCTACTGTATCGGAATGAATCGGGCACTGGCTTCAAAAGGTGAAGAGAGAGATACCGTCCCACCATGGAAGGAACTATGATCGGCCGTATCCAACCTACTTTTCGAGAACAAGACTTAACCAAACGAACTGAATGAAGCATTCCCCTCACTATGAAATAGCGGTCCCGTTCTTCACCCTTTCCCCTCTGCCCCCCATTCCAACTTATCCCGGATGGGGCTCAGTTCCCCTTCCTTCTTCTTCTACCGTAGCATCCTTAGGGAGTCCCGGCTCCCTTAAAACCCTTTCAGGAAAGTTTCTCATTGCGCGCTGACCTCGATTCATAAACCCCCCGGTGAGCCCCTACCATAGTTTGGAGGGGCAACTAGGCGAGCCCCTACCATCTATAGTCGGGAGGGGCAACTGCCTCGCATCTATACATTACATCCCCCCCCAGGGCCGACCCCACCATCCGCCTCCAACAATAATCTACCTCCAAGCATGGCCTCCCACGAATAGAATCTACCTCCTTAGGATTAATGCCACTTGCCCCTGGCGAATAGTAGGGCCCACCGGCCGTAGGGCGGGTGGGTCGGGGGGGAATCAGCCGTTCCGGAACTATAGTTTCCCACCCACCCGAACCTACTATGGTGGTTCTCTGGTAGTCGGGCCCCCCCGGTGGATTCTATTCGTGGGGGGCCCCTACTATTTGAAGGGCCACCCACCCAGGGGGGGGTGGGAGGCCCTTTCTGGGATGGGTGGGAGGGTGATTGTTGCGGGTGGGGGGACAAAAGGGGTTGCCACCCACCCACCCCTTGGCGAATGGGATGGTGGGGTTGGACCGACCTATTCGCCTTTTGCGGGAGGCCCCGGAGGTAGATTATTGTTGATACGTCTTAGGGAAAGCAGGCGTACATTAATTAAGGGGGCCCGGTCTTCACCGAAGCGCAGGTAGTTGTGGGTGGGGGAGATAGTGCCGACCTCCCACCCACCCTACCACCATAGAATAGTAGGGGCCCCCCCACCCTGGCGAGAACATTGAACCAACCTACTATCTATCCCTCGACGAATGATCTATAGATAGGGCTCTCTATTCTATGGTGCCGAACTAGACTAGTTCGCTCCGCTGAACTGCCTTTTTACCGATAAAATAGAAGGTTCCCGGGGGTTGGGCAGTCAGATTCTATAGGCAGTCCCCAACCCGGTCGAGGCCCTATCCCCTATCCAGTCGAGTATGCGCCCCTCCCCTAGTTCAGAGTCCCCAACCGGTCGAGGCCCCCAGTGAAGTTCAGAGGGGGTCGAGTTTCTTGTCTATATGGCAGGCAACGGCCCTAGTTCTATATGGCACCCTAGTTCAGAGTTCATGGCGACCCCCTCTATCTATATGGGGGAGAGGGCCACTCTCCTCTTCTCGATCAATCATGGTTTGATTCATGCGATCAGGGCTGTTACGTTACAGAATCTGGTGGAGGTTCCCCGGGGTTAGGGTGGGGCAAACTGCACTGTATATGGATGGCCGACCCCATCCCCATCTATTCTATAGGATAGGCGAGGCGGATGATGAATCGCCTGTACAGGTAGAGAGAGTGGCGTGCCGCCTTGATAGGACCGCTGATAGATAGAAGCGGAACGGTTCTCTCCAACTAGAACTCCCACCCAACTATAATTCCCGTAACCCACCCTGCATAGCCCCCTATCCGAACTAGAACTATGGGGCACTCGGCCGCCCCTATCTATATAGATAGCTCGTAGGGGCAACGGCATTGGAAGATCATTAGGGCCCCTATATCCCATATATATATAGGCCAACGGCCCCACTATATCTTGGCACTCAGACGAGGACTTCTCTCGCTTGCCCCCTTCATTACATTCTAGATTATTATCCATATGGCGGGCATAGCAGGGAGGCCCTATATCTCTATCTATATCTCATCTCCCCGGGGGGGGTCATCTATGCGCAGTCCCCAACCCGGTCTATATCCATGGGGGGGCGACTATCTATGATCCATGATCCATAGTTGGCACCCAGGCGATAGAATAAAACACAGACACCGGTTCTTCTATGACTATGACCGAGATACGATACCCCTATATATGGGCCCATCTCCCGTCGTCAATCGCTCATGTCACGTATATAATAGAACAGGTCATATGCTTGATGCGAACCCGATCGGAGTTGGGAATCACTCAGACTTACGTTTCGATGGATGGAACTTTCTGAACTTCGGTTCATAACAGTGAACAGTGACGGCTGGAGTCGCCAGATAGATCTATAGGGCGGTGCTCCGATAGTTGGTTGGTGATTAGGCTGGGATCAGTGACTAGCCCGGATTGAGGCTCGTACCGGATTAGGCTAGGCTCATCCCTACCGCCTCCAGTCCAGATAGATACATAACCTCCCCTCCCGTTGGCAATATATCCATATAGGGCAGGGCGGCCAGATAGATCGTCAGGTTTAGGAGTTAGCGGAGCGAACCACTCGATCATTCCGCATCCGGCCACCCCAGATAGATATATGGGGCTAGGGTCGGAGGGAAATTGCCCATATATAGGCTGACCGCCATATCTGGATAGGCCGTTCATCAACGGAACCCCTATCTATATAACTTCTTAACTCCTTTCTCAACTTCTTCACTTAGACATCGGATATAGGGGTATTCACTCCCAACTCCAGAACGATAGACTATTATGAGGAGCCCTATATATCTATGGGGGGCACCCCACCAACCCCACTGGGGGGGGGTGGGAGGATATAGATACGCCTAGGGAACTTAGGAGGATGTAGGGCGAATCGATCTCTTCCGGCATACCTGCTGCTATTGATCGATTCGATCGATATCTGACACGCCCTACTATTCTGAGCCGCGATCTCACCATATTATTGTGAAATACCTATATAGAGATCGATATCTGACACGCCCTACTATTCTGAGCCGCGATCTCCTTAGGGTGGGAGGAACTATACCGGGGCAGCAGGGTGGGATTATGGTTGCCCCTCTGTGGGCCCCTCTGCAGGCAGTTCTTAGGCTTGTGGGATGGTATAGTCGCCGTGCAACTATATTCAAGGGGATTCAACAATGTTTGGCTAGTGCTAGAGCTAGAGCCAACTAGAATTCGCTGTTCAAGGGGAGAACTTCCATAGTTCCCCGAATTATAGCACTAGGGAGGGAATAGTTGTTGGCCCTGCGCTTCGCGACCCCCCCCCCACCCCCCCATTCTATTTCCAATATGGTCGGCTGCCGAAGGCAGGCCTTAGGGGCCGGGCAAAAGGAATATATGGTCGGTCAAGCCCCACCTAAGGCCAATATGGTCGGCGCCGAAGGCATAGTTCATTAATGCGCTTGCTAGTATAAGCTAGGCCAACCCCACCGGGCCCCCCCGGGCCCTTCGGGACTGGCCGATTCGCCTACCCCTCCCACGCCCCTATGGGCCCTTATAATATACGGGGGGTTGGTCCTGCATGCACGAAGGGCCCTCCCTGAACTATATCTCCCACCCACCCGGTGGGGTTGGGACCTCAGGTCGGTGCCCTACTATTCTAAGGGGCCTCAGGTCGGTCCCGAAGCAGGGCGGGTGGGGGGGGACCCAACGGCACTATAGTCCAATAATCGGCGAACTTTATCTAGTTGGTTCTATACTCAACTATAGCCCTACTATCCATCCAACTAAACTCCACCATAGAATAGTAGGGGCCTTTCTCGATTCTATACGTAACATGCCCACCCCCAACTATCCCCATAGAATAGTAGGGGCCTCCCCCCACCCACCACTACCGAGAACTCAGGGATAGGAGGCCACCCAGGCCAGGGAATTTTAGTTAGCTATCCTCCCACCCGCCCTTCGGGATATAGGGGGGGTCGAGTACCCAGAGGAGCTATGTCGGTTGAGTCCATACCCGGATCCCGGATGCAGAACTGTCATCAAGAAAGGTCGAGCAGATAGAAATGAATCTATCTATTCTCCCCCGCCCCCCATAATCATAACGATGGATGCCTCCTAACCCGACGGACGATTCAGCATCAGCGGGTGCAGGCGGATGCAGGTTCAGCGGGTGCAGGTTCAATGCCTACTAGAGCATAGGTAGGGGTGAGCGGTGAGCGCATAACGAACAGGATGATTCTCTGAGGGTGGGTGGGAAGCAATAGTTGCCGGGCCGAGTCCATATTATCATTATCACCATCCGGCGCACGCAAACTATTGTTAGACGGTGGTTACAGAGCGTGACGGTCGGAGCGTCGACGGTCAGAGCTATCTCGAGTGCCGACTATTGCCCTTCTGTTTATATAGGGCATATAGAATACCGAACCACTCGATTCCGGGGAACTGGCTAGAATTCTTGGGGGCCCGGAGGAGAGGTTCTGCTTGCCCTTAGTTGCTTAGTTGAAAGAGCCGGTATCTTCCTATAGCGGTTGAACCAACAAGATAGTGCTTTTTCGAACTACATCTCCTTCTGGTAACACGGTTCAGGGCTGCCGGAGGGGAAGGACAAAAGATCTATAGCTGCTACTATCATAGGTGACCGCGAGACATGGGTACTCATAGGTGGAGCTGTCGATGCAGCGTGGATCGATTGAACCAACGCTTGTGGACGGAACCTAACTAACTGACTAACACATCTTTCTTAGCGGGCTCACCTCTTCATACTGACCATTATAAACAACCCCCCACCCCTTAATAGTTAATAGCTATAGAACCCCGGGGGAAACGGGTGCTGGTCTTAAACTGGTGGAAAATGAGCTCGATCTGCCCTTTCACCCACCCAACGATGGTATGAAGGGCTCAGCCCGGGTGGGAGCCTATAAATCCTAGGGCCGGGTGGGAGCAATATAGATTTGTTGGGCGGCCCGGTTTCAATTATCGCCGTTGCAACTAATCAGGGGTGGGGCCCAGGAGGATGAAGGTTGGGCAAACCCCGTAATCTTTACTTCGTTCAGATTCCGGTCTCCCCTACTTCTCCGTTCAGATTCCGGTCTCTCCGGAATCTCCGTTCAGATTCCGGTCTCTCCGGAATCTCCGTTCAGATTCCGGTAAAAGCGGAATCTCCGTTCAGATTCCGGTAAAAGCGGAATCTTCTTCTCAAGATTCCGGTAATACCGGGGGTTCACGAACCTGAATCTCCCACCCAACGCGGCTATCTCCCCCCCTGTTCCCCCGGTCTCCCCTCGGATGATAGTTGGAGGTAGATTAGTTTGCTATAATGCCCCCTTTCCGGTAAAGTAGTCTATAGATAGGGGCGACTATATATTGTCACCTCGATCAACATCCGAATGAACTAGAGATCGAGTAGGCAGAAATGTTAGCTCGACTAAGGACTGACGGATTCAACCTGCACGACTCGACTATCTATAGCTCCTCTGCATCCGGGTACTCACTAGACTGACTTTAGGGCATTTAACTACATACTATACTTCAGTTCCGCATCCGGCCCTATATAGATATGGCAGTTCTGCATCCGGGTATGGAATGGACTCAACCTGACCTGCACGACTCGACTATCTATAGTCATCCGAAGAATCATATCATCCTCATCCGGTTCTCGCTGGGGTGGGTGGGAGGTAGAAGCGAAGAATCATCTGGTTCTCGCTTTCTTTATAGTCATCCGTTGATCCCAGCTGCCATATATATATAGAGGGGCTCTCCCTCTCCCAGCTGCCAATGCCCTCTCAAGTTGGGGCCTCTCTCTATATAGCTGCTCTGGCGGGGAGAACTAAGACTCTCCCAGCTGCCCGGGGGGGTTGGGTTGCCCCTTTCCCTAGTCTAGTATGGAGGGGTTGCCCCACTCTGACAGGCGGAAGCAACTATCTACGTAGGATAGGATAGGATAAATAGTTGGGGGTCCGGTACAGTAGGCCGATACAGTAGGCATTGAACCTGCTGAACCTCGGGTCAGGGGTTAGGCATCCATCGAAGTCTATCTATTATACACATATATAGATCCATGGGGCGGGGTAGAGAGATGTTCTCTTCAATCCCACTAACGAATCCGGAGTGGGAGTATACTATACTAGATAGAGAAATGGGGGAGAGAGCTGGGCTGGGGGAGATACTCTATTCTATCTATATATAGCTGGGCTGGGCTGGTATTCTCCGCAAGATAGAGGTCCATATAGGGCGCTCCGACCGATTATCCTGAGACTGGACCGAGAATAGACCGTCCAATAGCCGATGGAGTACAGTTAGTATAGAATAGACACTTCTCCGAACGCACATATCCATCCGATGGAGAAGAGAATAGACCGTTGGTACACTTGAGTTGAGATACCGCCGTTGGTACACTTGAGTTGAGATACCGAACCGGACCGGACAATAGAACATGAAGCCGGCGCCCCGAAGATAAGATCCCCGCGATGGAATAGATAGGGGCCCGCATCTCTATCTCTATCTACAGATGTTGAGGCGGGCCCCTATATATCGTTGAGGCGGGCTCCTATATATCTATTCCATCTGGAGGGAGGCGAGAAAGGGTAGGCGTGTATATCAGATAGGTGGGTGGGTAGGTTTGGCTGGAAACTTTTTATCTGGGTCGGGTTAGGGGTTAGGTCGGGTAGGCGCCAGGCCCTATGTTATATTATTGGGCAATCAATCGACCGAAGCCTGCCATTCGGATTACTATATCTCCTATCTCCCAGATAGAGGAGAGAGGCGGGACCTCAACCTCGACTGCTAGCTATATAGTTCTCAGATAGGGGGCTGCTCGGGAGAATATAGATAGTGGGGCTGGATATGGATATGGATATATAGAGGTACAGCCCTTTCAATTCATACCCCAGCTATATAAGGCTAGCTAAGGCCCCTATGGCGTTTGAAGGCTAAGGCCCCACTCATGTTACGTATATAATCTATGACCAGGATTGATTGACTCATCCTCATACGATCAGCACCAACATCGAACGAGAGATCCCCTATATACAGATAGGGTTCGACATGCTCGTCCTCGCGTTCTTCGGAGTCAATCATTACCGGGTGCATCACTCGGAATGAACGAGCTATATTTATGCCATATCCATATATGGCGGTTGGGTCGAGGAGGTATATCTATATAGTGGGGATAGGTCATTGACCTAGACCTATCCGACGAAAGGCCTGTCTATATATGGGGGCTTGAAGAGAATGAGTTGATCGATCAAGCGGTGATGGCAAAGATCCGAGAGCATCGATCAAGCTTCGATCCGCCCGTAGGGGCGGTGATCGCACATAAGTCATAGTTCTGGCCCCTATCTCTACTCTACCCTATACTCATCTCATCGATTCGATCAACCATGGCCTATGCTCGGGAGCCCTTATGTAAGGGGTGTGAGCGATAGATCTATGTAATATACGGCACTCTCCAGGATCCGAAGGAATATACGGGTGATGGGTGATGGGTGACCATGTGCCCCTATCCATATATGGGGGTTGGGTTGGCCATATATACGGGTTGGGGTTCAGACTGGACTATGGATAATAGAGAGTAGGTTGGTTCCAGCCCTATCTATCAATCAATCTTCGTATGGGACAGGCCAAAGCATAGACTAAAAGCCGTCGGAGATTATGGGTCCAGGGGTGGATGGGAGGATGATAGTTGCCTCCCAGAGAACTATAGATGGTCGGCGCTCTCCCCATCCTCGATCTGCATAAACCCCATCCGATCCATATCTATCCCCATCTGATCCATATCTATAGAGATCTGGGCGCCCTATATATCTATCCGGTCGAGGGCCTATCTATATATAGATATAGCTACCGTACGAGAAAGGGGTGAGCGGCCCTACTATTCTAAGGGGCCGAACCTTCCTCTTCGTCCAGTACCTCCGTTCCCAGGGACCGGTACTATAACCCGGCGCTCCTTCCTTCAGCATAGGTCGGTCAACCCGGGCTCCTCTTCCCTCTTCCCAATTCCCAATTCCTAATGGATGGGATGGGATGGCCGTGGGTTCAACGTGGAGAGCCGTTGGGAAATATAGTGAGTGGTGATGGGAAATCGCCATCCATTGGGAGATAGGAGATCTAGTTGGTGGTGATGGGGAAGCCATCGCCATCCATTGGGAGATAGGAGCGCTTGAGTGCCGCGCTCGAGGGCCGACTGGCCTAGCCGCCCCCAGATAATAGTAATAGTTCAGGGCTCCCCCTCCTCCCTGGGGTCGGCACGAGTGCCCCATATATAGAGAGGGGGCCCTCCAGATAGATAGGGGCGGAGGAGTGTCTATCTCCGATAGGGGCCCCCTCGGCAGTTGAGTGATTGACCACGTATGCTTGGTTCACATCAAGAATCTCCGATAGGGTCCCCCAGATAGATTTCTATCGCCTATCACCTATCGGCGGCGGCCGGGAGGCCGAGGGACTATCTAGAGTAGAGTCATGCCCCTCGCGCCGACGGCATTTACGCTTGCTATGCCTGGGAGGCCGAGGGAGAGGGCGGCTATGGCTATATAGAATGAGGGGTGAGCGATAGATCTATATAATGGGGCAGGCACCCCCTACCCTCTAGTTACTGATGGGCGATAGGCGATAGATCGAGGAGGGGGAGGAACTATCTCGACTCCAGCACCGGCAGATAGGATCGGCTTGCCGCCCCTACCATGATGGGACTTCCTTCTTTCTCTGGATCCTCCGGTATTCTTGCCTGGGGGTGAAGGCAGGCTGGCCCACGGTCGGATGCTCGGACCAGCAATTCAACTAGTTCAACCTTTCTCGAACTAACTCCCTTCCTCCCACAGGCAAGCCCAGAGAACAAAAAGGTAGGCCTAATCTAGTTGAACTCGCTCTTCTGAGAAAGTAGTTGATGTCTAACTGGCCACACCCCCGGATGGAGACGATAGTTGAAGGGAAGCTTGTCCTCCCACACCCCCTATAGAAGTTAGGCTAGGGTGGTCAGGTACAGGGATCGAGAAAGAGTGAGAACTCCAGGCCCTCCCGGTTACCCGGCTCAAGGGAACAAACCATCCTGGGGCACCCTCCTTTACACCCCCGGGCGGCCTCCGGTTGGATTGTTCGGCTAGGACTGGATGTTTGGCCCATGCTTTCTGCGAGACTGGTCCGGATCTCGCCATCTCTGTTTTTTTCGAGTTTTGCGAGAAGGGTGACCGGTTTCCAGAGTTCCCCCTCGCAGCGTCAACTATGGTGGGGCCTGCACCACACTTGAGTTCCGATACAGTAGGCATTGAACCGACTGAACCCCTTAGATTAGAATAGTAGGGGCGACGCCCGAGAACGTCTCCTCCCACCCAACGGCTATCTTCCCACCCAACCCGGAACTATAGTGCGAATAGTAGGGCTGCCGCCCCCCCGGTGCAGAGGAAGATTAGTTGGCGGGGCCTATAGAATAGTAGGGGCCTCCCACCCAGGTGGAATATATGGTCGGTGGGCCCCTACTATTCGCCAGGGGCCACTTATTCAGACCGTAGCGGTGCCAGATTCTATACGTCCTATTGCCATGGTAGGGGGGGTGGGGAGGCCCTCAGATTCTATACGTAACATGGGATGGGAGAGAAAAGTGGCTTGTGGTTGGGAACTAGCCGATCCCCCCCACCCCTTTCTAGTTATAGTAGGGGGGGAGAGGAGTGAGCGATAGGGAGAGAGGTGAGCCATAGAAAGGTAGATGGCGGCGCGCCCTACTCTCTATAGGGCCCTACCTCCAGCCCCCACTATAGAGGCAGAGGTAGGGGCGGGCTCTGCCTATCTACCCTAGCCCCACCTTTTTATAGTTAGAGTAGGGCCCCCTACTATCTAAAGGGGGGGGGGGTTCAATAGGGGACTATAGAAAAGGTAGGGGGTGGAGGTAGGGCGCGGTACTCGTCCGAGCACTCGATAGATCGAGGGATAACCTCGATGAACCCATCGTCCATGCGTGATGCAGTCCATACCATACTATATACGTCACATGATTGGCACCACCATCCGACTAGAGTTAAGTAGGGCTCTTGGTAGATTAAGCTAGAATAAGCTAGAATAAGCATGCAGGGTGGGTGGCAAGCTTCGCCATTCCCGACCTGGGCTCCGCCCCATAGAATAGTAGGGGCCTCCCACCCGGCAGCCCTGCTTCGGGGCCGACCTGAGGCCCTACTATTTGAAGGGCCTCCCACTTCTATAATCTACCTCCAAGCAGGGGGGCCCGGGTGAACCCGAAGGGCATGGTCTTCAGGTGGGTTACTTTGGGTGGGGGGCTTTTATAGTTCTCCCACCCTGCATGCTGCCCCAATCAAGCGGTTGCCCCACAGAGCAGTACTAGTGACGCAGTCCATACTATGTACGGAGTGGAGTGGTTAATGCAGTGATGCCATGCCATACTCTATATAGTGCTATAGTGAGTGGAGTACTATAGTGCGACTATTGGTAGACCCTGGGGAGCTGGGTGAAACTAGCGGAGCGTGCTTGTCCTTGTCCTTCCGTTGATAGAGGAGTGGGTAGGTCCTGGAGCTACTGGGTCTCCCCCTATATCTATTCTTGTAGGGAGCAGGAGGCCTCAAGGAAGAGGTTCCGTCGGGGTCCGGAGTTCTGTCTGATGAGAGCATCCTTCCGTCTCTAGGGCCCTGCCCCTGCCCTATTAGTAGTTGTAGTTGTAGGTGCAGTTGCAGCCGCAGTCGCAGCTCCGTGAGGAGCTGGCAGAGCGCGCTTGTAGAGGGGCAATAGTGCCAGCCGGTAGGCCCTTTTTCTCGCCAATTTCAATATAGGGGGGGGCGGGGGATTGAGAAATGGTCGATGAACATCTGACTCAATCGACGGAGCGACCAACCTCGATCTTTAGTCCATAGTCGTTCCTTCAACAATAGCCCTTAACCCCCACCCTGCATGCAGGGTGGGAGGCCCTTAACCCCTCACTATAGTCCCTCCCACCCGGAACTAAGATCCCCACAGATTAATCTACCTCCAACGGCATCTACCTCCCTGCAGGGGGGGCTAGCAACGGCCCCCACTATATCCTCCCACCCGGGCTTCGCCCACCGCCCATCTATTCCTAGGCCTGCGCTTCGCCACCGCCCATATATTCCTAGGCCAGGGCTTCGCCCCATAGAATAGTAGGGGCCGACCTGTGCTTCTAACCGATGAACCTGCGCAAATGGGCTCCTCCCCAAAACAACTATATAGGGGGGGCGGGGGGGTGGGAGATAGGCGGGGCTCTAAGGCATATAGGTCGGTGGGGTTAAGGAGGGTGGGAATTTGAGTTGGTGGGAATTTAGCAACTATCTCTGAATAGGACGGATAAAGGGGTTTGAAATCTTGAACCCGGTCTTCATGCTTTGGGCATCGCCAGATTCTATACGTAACATGCCAACTATCATCCACCCACCCCATTGATCTCGAACTACAGATAGATAGCACTATAGTTCCCACCCACCCGCTACTATAGTTGAGGTAGATGCTAGATGCCGTTTAATAGCCGGTTTCTTCAATTAGTTGTTGCTTCAGTAGATTAGCCCATAGAATTGTAGGGGGGGGTGGGTGGGCAATCGCAGTAACTATTCTTTCTAACCGTTCCGAGCCCATAGAATTGTAGGGGGGGGTGGGTGGGAGTTCCATAGAAGGGATTCCCTCCCCGCCCTATAGTTCCCACCCACCCGGGATGGGCGGCCCCCCCTTCAGGGAGGTAGATGCCGTTGCCCTACTATTCTAACTGAGGTATATTAGTTGAAGGGCGTAACATTCATGCCCCCCCCTCTATATAATTGAACTTCAATCCGAATTCGAGCCCTTTCCTATCATTGTTCCGGTGAGTGGATCTCAAGAGTCAAGACAAGGTTCGGCCATAACCCTTTATCGGGAGCTAGTGGATCCCACTCCCACCCATCTATAGGTGGGGCAGTATAGCTCGTATCGCCATGATCAGTCAGTGGTGAATCTAATAAGATATCCCAGGCATCTCGGCTCCCATAGGCCCCAATCTTGTTCATGTCTCCTTGGGTTAGGTCGGGTGCACAATAGCTTCAGTGGCGGGTCTCGAATGAGAAGCATAGAGAGAGGGAGAGGAGAGGGCCGGGATGGAAACAGAGGGAATCGGGGCAGAGAGAGCCCGAGCGGGGTACACGAAACGACTTATTCTGAGGAGCCGAGGGACCGAGCACCGATTGGTTTGATCGCCCCTCATCCATCTCCGGGGATTACAGCTGGGGAAGAAGAGGCTAGGTGGTCAGGCGAAGAAGAGACTGGTTCGAATGTCGAGTGACCCCCCCTGCAGGGGGGGAACTATACCCCCCTGCATGCAGGGGTGGGTGGGAGGGCCCCTATTATTCTAGGGTAGTTGGGAGGCTAGGGTGGGAGGAATGTGCCGTTGGTGGGAGGCCTATTCTATATCCACATGCCATAGAATAGTAGGGGCCACCCCGGTTATGTGGGAACTAAACGGCTAGTTCCGGGTGTTCATGTGGAAAGTAATAGGGCCCCCGGCCCTATCTACAACTATATTAGAGAGGGGGCCAAAAAATCTATATTGCCGGGGGTAATTTATGAGGGGCCCCCGGATGAAGATAGTCGATGCAGCGGGAAGCAGTGGCAAGCGGATACGACCCGACCCTTCTAATTAGTATATGGCTGGAGGCGATAGTAAGGCCTGCGGGGCCACCCATGGCGATGTGATCATTCCCTCGCTCCGAATGCCCCTACTCATTTGTACGCGGCGAGGACCGGAGTCAATCCCCATCACCATCAGCCGTTGTTAATCCGTATACAATATGACTTGACCGAGAAGAAGGAGAAGAAGCCAACATCGACCCGGTGGAAAAGTCAAAAAATCTGCTTCCGCAGAAGACAGGGATATCAATACTATTTTCTCCATCATGGGCCGAGGAACGATAGCCATTTATCCCCGGGTCGTTTGATCGAGGCAAGAAGCCGGAAGCGGAAACAGACACTCGACCCTCCATCTCAGCTTATTCCGGGAGGCCGGACCTCGGACCTCAGAAGGTAAGAAAGCTCACCCCCCGGGGGTTCTAAGGGGTGGGTGGGAGGGCTTTGAACCCCCCACCCATCCCCACACACGTTGCCTCCCGGATGAAGAATTATCGATCGCCTCGGATTCCAATCGAGCTTGCCCGCCAGCAGCGCCTGTGATTGATCCATTAGCGGAAGGAATCGAACTCATCTCGGGCGGCTATGAATGCAATGCTTCGCCGGTTCATTGGGAGGGCCTAATTTTAGCGATCTATATCCGGAACTATAGTTAGACAGAAGTCTGGATTGAGTGATCTCGCCTGTGTCAAAGTCATTTCCTGATCCGTGTGGCGGGGGATATTCGATACGTAATATGACTTCACCGCCAAACGAGATTCAGTGGCAACAACTCTATTCAACAACAGCTGCTATCCAACAACAATTCCTCCCGATCCGGTGTGGGTGGGGGGGATATTGAGTATCCATCTTATAAACAATGATGAGTGCAGTGAGCCCCGGGTCGGTTGAGCATAAATGACCTCGACCAACCCCCACCTGCGCTTCGCTTTCTCGCCCTTCGTGCATGCAGGACCGACCTGAGGCTACTCAACAATAATCTACCTCCAAGCATGCAGGGGGGGCCTCCCGAAAACCCCCCCCGGTAGCGAAACCAAGGGCCCCGCCTATCTCCCACCCCCCCGCCCCCCCTATATAGTTGGCGGGTGGGGGGACAAAAGGGGTTGCCTCCCACCGGCCCCCCCCCACCCCCCTTCAATATTGTAGATTATATTCGTGGGAGGCTATAGATTGGGACCGACCTGCGCTTCGCTCCATAGAATAGTAGGGGCCGGCCTGAGGCCCTACTATTTGAAGGGCCTCCCACTTCTATAATCTACCTCCAAGCAGCAGGGGGGGCCCGGGAATGGCGAAGCGCAGGTCGGTCGCGTAAGCGCTGGGTGGTAGCTTGTCTAGCGCAGGATGGACAGATTCCGGAACTGCTTTCTCGCGATTTTGTTCACTTCTATCCGGTAACCTAACTATAGTTAGTTAGGCAGAGTTCTAGCTATCGGTAAGAAAGAGAGGGGGTGTTCAGGCCTTCATTATAGTGTTTTACTTTCTTGAACTCCCGGGTTCAGCCCTACCATAAAATTTTAGGGGCTATGGGCTCGATGAAGGACCGGTTGAACTCCTTGTTAGCAGGAAAGGAATTGTTAACTCAAACTTTGGATGGCTCCTCCCCAGCCTAACTAAACTCTATTAAGGATGGGACAGCCAAACAATCGTGTAACAGGTAGGATGGGAGGATATGACGTTGCCCTACTCCTTCTCTCTCTGGACCGGTAGAATTCAATTACTGCTCCCCGTTTCTTTCTTTGTCCTAGCGGGGCCACCTGGGGGTGAAAGGATGGCTCACCCCCTCGGCCTAACATTCTCGCCTGCTTCCGGTCCAGCTGGAAGTTATGAGAAAGGCTAAGCCTGCTCCCGGTAGTGAGATTGTTGAAGGCCGATTAGAAATTGCTTTCATTTTCTTTCTTGCCGGCCCCCATAGAATTTTAGGGCCATAGAATTGTAGGGGCTACCCTACAATAGTTGTTTATTAGTTGAACAAGCTCATTCTTCTCCTCGTCGAAGAGTTGGATGGAAGCCCATAGAATTGTAGGGCTCACCATCGTCGATTTTCTTAGTCCCGTGTGGGATGGAGTTCCGAGGGTGAAGGATTATTTCGAGAAGTAACCGGATAGAAACTTTGGATGGCCAGATAGTTGAGCATGCTTTCATTTGGCCCATAGAATAGTAGGGGCCTCCCATAGCCCCTAAAATTTTATGGTAGGGCTGAACCCGGGAGTTCAGCCCTAAAATTCTATGGGCCTTCCAACAGCTAGCTACTTCCGGTAGTCGAGGGCCATCCAGTTCTATTAATAGTTGTGAGAACTCCAGGTCCCATCCTAGCCTAACCCCCGGAGCTAGATTAGGAAGCTATGGCCCCACCCAACCTCAACTACTATCTTCTATAACGTATGTAATATGGATAGAACATCCTATCCAGTATTGCAATATTCAACTATCCAGAGAGAATTAGTCTAGTTGACTCAACCTAACTGGTTCCAACAAAAAGAGTAGGGGCGTGATAGCCTAACTGTCCTTAACCCCTGCAGGGGGGCAAGCCGGCCCAGGAAGATAAAAGTAGTTAACTCCTCCCTGTTTCATTGATAGTCTACTCCCTCGGTAACTTCAACGGAGTACTGCTCCCTACAATTCTATGGGCCCCTACTATTCTAAGGGCGTGAGAAAGGGTTGCTGCCCTATCTAGAAAGCTTTGCCGGGTTGCCCGGCTAAAGCACCCAAGGCAAATCCCTATATCTTCCCACCCCCCCCGGTGGGGTCTTGGCACCACCGGTTGAACTCCTTGGATCGACAGCACAGAAACAAACTGTCTTGCCTACCAGGATGCTCGGACCAGAGAAAATAAAGCATGCAATCAATCAGGGAGGGGCATATTCCATCCAGTGGGTGGGAGGCAAGAGTGTTCTCGAACAACCGGCTCCTAACGCCCCTACAATTCTATGGGCTTCCATCCAACTCTTCGACGAGCAAGATTAGGTGGCTGGAGGAGATCGAGATTGAGTTCCTCCATAATGCAACTATCCCTGGGGTTCCAACTCCGAGGATGGGTTACCCCCCTTCAGTTCGATGGTTAGGGAGATGGTCCTTGCCCTCACCCCCTCTTTGGATTGGCCCTGCTAACAGAGTAGAGCTCCCCGGTTGGAAAAGAATATGGAGCCATAGCTCAACCAAACGACCTTACGGAAGTAGTTGAGTTAGGAGTTAGGTCCGGCAAACCCCACCGACCTGCCCGAAGGGACCGACCTGAGGCCCTCCCACCCCCATAGAATAGTAGGGAATCTACCTCCAACCCCTACTATTCTATGGGCCCTTATAATATACGGGCTGTGCCTTCGGCACCGACCATATGGCCGTAACAACTATATGGGGGGCCCGGATGAACCAACCCCACCCCCCCCCCATTATAGTTACCCATTCGCCCTACTATTCTAAGGGGGGGCAGGTCGGCGGGCGAAGCCCTGGCGGTCAAGCGACCCGGGGGGGGTAATTAAATGACCTCGACCAATCCCAATCCCAATCAACTATATCCACCCGGGAACCCGGCTGATTCCCACCCGGACAATAGTTCCGGGGGTGGGGGTGGTGGCACCAATCCCAATCCCAATACCGGTGGGTGGGTGGCTAGAGATCTAAGATCTATATTCATTGGCCCAACCACTACCTTTCTATAGCTATAGTTGGTCAGGTCGTATTACGTTTATAATCAAGTAGGTAGTCGGTCGAGTGCCATCTATCGACGAATGGTCGATCTGTCCTGTTCCCCCCAAGAGCAGGTAATACGAAGGGTTGGTTAGATAGGCGGGGGTGGTCACTAGATAGTGACCACTATATAGATAGACAGAGGGCGCCCCCTACCTCACTAGAAATATCGTCAGTGGGGACATATCCATAGAGTCACCACTGATGTGGGGACCTCTCTATATCTATAGAGTAGCCACATAGATTGGGTTGGAGTATTCCCCTCTATATCTATAGAGTATGGGAGTCAGTCTCGTTTCGTATGGGAAATCGTGCCCACCCCCCTTTCTATTCTCTGTATGGGCGTCCCTATTCAAAAACCAGCTGTAGTTATAGGGCAGCTCCACGTGAGATTGCCAAAGTCAATCCGGTTGAGCACACGAGATCTCTGCAACCATATAGATATATAGGCATTCCGGGCGATATTCACTAGAGTTTCGGTGATAGGGTGATGGAATAGAGTGAAAGATCCGCCCCATCTCCCAATGATGCGGATGCGGATGCCGGGGTCAACCGATATAGATATATAGGCTTCCCGGGCTAAACCCTTATATCGGATCGGGGTGCTCCCATTCGTTCCCCTCTCGTTACGGCCAGATGCATGAATGCCCTATCAATAGGCCTACCGACCCTCTCTATTAACTGAACTCTGCCGGTGGTCGATGACCCTTGCCTTAAGAGAGCGAGAACAGAACAATTGTAGTTATCTCGGCCAATCCCCTCCAACCAATCATATATTTGTATAAGTGGGATCACTTGCCCTATATCTCTATCTGGAGGGCTCCCCATGGTTGGGAATTGGCCGGGACCAACCACTCGATCAAGCTACCGGAGAATAGAGATATAGGGCACAGGGGTCGAGCCCTGAATCAATCACGGGTCGAGCCCTGAATCAATCGATCAACTAACTCAACTCTTTCTCGTCATTTATGCGCTCGGCCAGTTGATCGATTCAGGGCTCGACACAATTCGGTCGGTCCTCCAACATATATAGGAAGGGGCGTCCGTTTCTGCTGGAAATTAGGACTATGGGTTATAGGTTATAGGTAGTTTCATGCTCGCATGACTGCCCACCCCACCTTTTTCGGTAATTCGGGAACCCCCGAATAGAGATATAGGGGTTGATTTGATTCCGGTCAGATGTGGGACTCGAATCGGGTGGGTGGGAAGCAATAGGAGAAAGGATCGAGGAGAGCGAGAAACGGTCGACAAAGCGCAACTATATAGGAAGGGGCGGTTGGAGGGATGTCTCATCGCCGGGCCCTATATCTATATAGGCGCCGCGGCCTACGGCTTGCAATTAATGGATGGATAAACGGATTAGCTCGGTCGGCTTAGCCCCTCAGTTCGGATCCCATATATAGAGAGGGCCTCGGCCTCATCGTCAGTTCATCGCCGCTTACTGGACTGCCATACCGGATATGCCATACTTAGACCGAAGACCGAGCCATACTTGGACCGAAGACCGATAGAAGTGGATCGCAAGACTGAAACTCAAATAGATAGTCGGAGTCGGCATCACCGATCATGTTGTCGCTCTCGTCGTGTGCATCATAGTTCGGGGACCCCATATATATATAGGGGGGGGTCGAGTGTCCTTTCACCCAGACCTAAAGAGTAAAGGCTTCCGTTCCCGATATCCTGTAGCCAAAGTGGGATGAAGTGGCATACGTCGATATCGTTTCCGCCGTTCCCGGTTCCCCGAAGTAAGATCCTTATGGTCGAGGTCCGAAACTCAACCGAACAAATCTCCTCCCAACTATCTCAACTATAATTCCCAAGGCGGACCCCACCGACCATGCCCTTCGGGTTCATCCGGGCGGGTGGGCCCTTAGAATAGTAGGGCGGGTGGGGGGGAATCAGCCGTTCCGGCCCATTAGAATAGTAGGGGGAGTTGACCACCCACCCGGAAGCCCTGCCCTTCGGGACCGACCTGGCCCGATTCTATTCGTGGGAGGCGGGTGGGTGGGGAATCAGCCGTTCCGGGCGAATTTTAGGTTCGCCAGGGGCCGTGGTTCTCTGGCCCCTGATTCTAGTTAGTTGGCAGCCTTCGGCAGCCGACCATATTGGCCTTAGGGTGGGTGGGGGGAAATAGAGGGGGGCCTCCCACCCAGCCCTTCGGGACCTAAGGCCAATATGGTCGGCGCCGTAAGGCAGGCAACAACTATAGAGGGTGGGTGGGGGTGGCGGGTCGGTGGGGTTTGGGTGGGGTTGGGCCGGATAGAGATTTGTTTGAATTCCTTCCGGATGGCCCCTACTATTCAATGGCATTGCCTACCTGAGCTTTCATTTTCTCTGGTCCGGGTCAACTTCACTTAATTGTGAGCACTTCACTGAACTAGCCAGATTTCAAGAGAAAGTTGAATAACTAGAAAGCCCACCCCACACCGGGGGTGTAGGAAGGTGCTCTGCTCAGTCTGTATTTCCATCTCTGATGGGTGGTGAGAAAGTTGAATATTGTATTTCCATATTTGAGCACCGACCAATCTTAACTGAGCACCGGCCAACGGGTGAAGCTGTTAGCCTCTACTCCTGTCCTCACCCCCGCTATATTACATTAGCCATCCAACTTCCATGCGATAAAATCCTAACTTTCTAGTTATCCATCGGAGCCGAACACTCCTTCTGGCTTATTGTAGCGGGCTGATTAATTAAGTAACCTTCCTTCCGGACCTTCCTTTCCTTCGAGAAGTGTCCGAACAATCCTTCTTTCGGATCGAAGATTGTCCTATCTTTTCTTGATCTCCATCCTTCACTCCCTCCCTGGAGTTCTCACTCTTTCTCCTACCACACCCTCGGTGGCCAAACTAACTAACCTTCCTTCCCGTGTTAACTTCTCTACAACCGGGCACCTTCCTTCCTGCTATCTATAGTTGTCCTCCC
Source organism: Sequoia sempervirens (assembly GCA_007258455.2). NCBI lineage: Eukaryota > Viridiplantae > Streptophyta > Pinopsida > Cupressales > Cupressaceae > Sequoia > Sequoia sempervirens. The sequence goes on from VDFB02259098.1 coordinate 27,164, forward strand.
ATCCGATTGTCCCATCCGAGGGTGTAACTATATTACGTATATGAGCGCAAACAATGGCATCTACCGACTCAAATCTCCTATTCTCCTCCCACCCACCTAACTATGATTCCCTCCCAACGTTAATTCCCGGAACTATAATTCCTTATTCTAGCAGGCTATGCCTTCGGCACCGACCATATGGAACAACAACTATATAGGGGGGGGGGGGGATTATAGGCTGGGAATTTTAGGGTGGGAGGGAATTACCCAACTATTCCCGGGTGGGGGGGATTATAGTTCTAGCCGTTCCGGTGCCCTTAGAATAGTAGGGCCACCCACCCCAATTAGTCGTCATAGTAGGGGCCAGATTCCACCTTCCACATGGGTGGTCCTCCCATTACCCTTCCTACCCGGGGGTGAGGATGGGACGACTATCCTCTATTGCCTGGGGGTGCCACCGGCCATCCTTTTTCACCCCCTGTGGGAGGTAGGACACCCTCGGTGGCGGGGGTGAGGGCAAGGACCATTCTACTGTTACCATCCTCCTCCCCTCCCATGGGCTAAGCCTGCTCCCAGTGAGATTGTTCCCGGCAACGACTAGCTATTATTTCTAAAGGCAGGTGCCCGCAGAAAATGGATGGGAGGGTAGGGACGATGAGTGAACAGTTACGTAGTTGATGGAGGAAGGAAGCATTACCAAGTAGTTGATGGCTTCATTGGATTGTTTCCCTGGGGGATCTCCTGTCCTCCCACCTGCCTCTGGTCCGAGCGAGCGAGCATCCGACCATCCTTTTTGATTGATTGTCTGGGTGGGGGGGGAATTATAGGATCCAAATTAGTTGATTAGTTCCCTCCCCGGAAGGTAATAGATCTAATCCTCGCATGGGAAGAGAGCCTTGCTTGCTTTCTGGCCTCCTTCTGCTGGGTTTCCATCCGGTAAGTGAGGACGAGCTCCAACTCTTCGACGAGCTTCCATCCAACTATACGGTATTGCTCGAACTATTGGTTAGGGCGACGAGTTCTGTCCGGGACTAAGAAAAGAAAATGGATGGGCCAATAAGGATGGATCGGTCGGTAAGGAGTATAACCTGATGCTCAGCCGCCCTTCCTTCCACCCCCGGTAGATGAATTGAACTATGGGCCCTTCCACCCCCGGTAGAAACGTTGAGGGCCCCGCCACCGTCTAACACGTCGCGAGGTTGAAGCAACGAGCTATAATTCCCTCCCGCAGGGAACTTGTCTGGAGCTGGGAAAGCAACTGGATCAAGCCTATTTTGCTTTCCCCAAGGTAGGGAGCCTGATGCTGGCCATTGACTAGATTCTCTTTTGAGCTGGACCATCCATCCTTTGAATAATCCATCCATCCGGAGCTACATGCTCGAGCTAGATGCCGTTGTTGGTAATGGAAGGATAGTTGTTGAATTCCTTCCGGAGCTAGATGCCGTTGTTTCCTCCCACAGGGGTCCAACCGGAAGTATCCTACCTATAGTTGGAGCTACCCACCCGGATGAGGAGCTACCCACCCGGAGCTAAGGCAGGAGGGAGAGTGGGTGAGGGCAAGGATACTCCTCGTTGAGTTCAGAGATGTTGGCAGTGGGCTGGGGAGGAGCCATCCTTTGTTTCCGGAAGGAAGGCGGTGGAGCTACCCGAATAAATCAGGGAGGGGCACCCGGATGGCCATCCAACTAAACTCTCATTGGCCGGAAGGAAGGAAGTAACCAGTTAACAGGCTGGATGGAACTCAACGAGGAGCGGGGTGGGGGGGGAATTCTAGCAATTCAAATAGTTGGGAGGCCTAAGACCCCAGGCAATATCGGCAATATCTATAGATAGGAGTTGGGCTCCTTTATCCATCCTTCACCGGCTCCAGTTCGTTTAGCTTTCTAGATAGGGCAGTTCGTTCTTGCCTCCCACCCACGGGTGAGAAACATCCAATAGGAACCCCGGAAGGTTGTTTCGGAATTCCCATACAACTATAATCGTTGTTCAATTCAACAACTCTACTATAATAAGGAGGGCAACTCCCGTGTAGCCGGAGGGAGATGGGAAACGAGAATATTGTAACGGGGTCTCCGAATTCTATTATAGTTGTTCAACCGGTGTGATGGACTGTTTGGCTGTTAGGAAGGAATTCCCCTCCTGTTTACCGGATAGCCATAAGTTTATTGTCCTCACCGGGGCCCTACCCCCAGGATGGATATAGCCAGTTTAATCTGGTCCTCGCATGGGACTTGCTCTCATTACCTCCCTCACCTCCCTATTGATTTTCTGTGATAAAAGGAAATAGAGTTCATGAAGGTGGCCTAACAAGCTAGACTGTAATGGCTATCCATGGGAGGACCCTGAACTGAATGAACACCCCCGGTAGTTGATTAGTTTACCCGGCAATGAGAAGTTGGATTGTTCGAGCGAGAACCTAACAAGAGCCCTTAGAATAGTAGGGGGATTGGCCTATCCTGCTAACAGACTGAACTCTACCGGTTGCTACACCCCCGGTTGCTGGAGAACAAAGAGTTGAATACAGGAAGGACGGACCAGAGAACAATAGGCCAGTCAAGAGAACAGCAAAATGGATGGGAGGCCCATAGACTATCTTCTAGAGGAGGTGTGGGCAAGCGGGTGGGAGGGAACTATAGCAGATAGGATGGGAGGAATAGATAGCAGGAAGGAAGGCACTACCCTTATTAGAAGTTAGGGCCCCAGGCAAGAGTAGCTCCAGTAACGAGTTAACAATTCCCCTTCCATAGTAGTTCTTCACCGGGGAAGAGTCCAATAGTTTTTTAGCTCGAGGCCTTAGCTGCTCTGCTGAAGGAAGGGTGGGCAACTATAGCTAGGCCATGTAGTTTCTTGTCCGGGGTGAGTGAGGGATGGAGACCGATAGTTGAAGGGAAGGGACTCCTCGTCGGATAGGATAGTCTAATATAACTTCTTGCTGGGCTCACTCTCTTGCTGGGCTCAGGGGTGGGTGGGAGGATATAGAAGCGCGATGAAGATGCGAGAAGCTCAACTGGTTAAATCGAGGCTTCACCCACCCCCTGATCGAATCTCACCCGGTTCTCTTGCCTCCCGGGGAACTATAATCCCCACCCAACCCTAGGGTGGGATGGGCCCCCCCACCCACCCTTTATGTTTCTCTGGTAGTCGGGCCCTTCGGGGCCGGCCTATTCGTCTTTTGCGGTCGGATGTTAAACAAACTTGCCTGGGGGTGAAGGCAGGCTGGCCCACGGTCGGATGCTCGGACCAGCAATTCAACTAGTTCAACCTTTCTCGAACTAACTCCCTTCCTCCCACAGGCAAGCCCAGAGAACAAAAAGGTAGGATTGTCCTTCATGAGAAACGAGGGATAGCGGTGGAGGGATAGAGAAAACTAGTCGATGGCCCCGGTTGGCTGGATAGTTTCATTCCCCGGTTGGCTGGATAGTGAAGCTGGTATTGTTTTGCGAGAGAGTAGATTCCTTGCCCTCGGCACCTTTATCGAGTGAGAACTCCAGGGAGTTATGGTCCAGCTAATACAGGATGGATGGGCCAATAAGGATGGATCGGTCGGTAAGGAGTATAACCTGATGCTCTTCTCTCCAATGTGCCATTACCGTAAATCAGCGAAATAATTCCCCTGAGGACTGAGCACCTTCAGCCTACCCTTCCTTCACCCCCGGTGTGGGATGGACTTTCTAGTTTGGCTGGAGGATACTCCCAACCAGTTAGTTAGCCTAATAGCTCCTTGTCCTCCGGGTGAAGGGAGAGACCGTCAGAGAACTGGACCGATGCCCCACTAAAACCTAATCGATGCCCCAGCAGGGACCGATGCCCCGGGCCGAACTTGATAAAGTAGTTGATGGAGGTGCCTAGAGAAAGTGATGGAGGAAGGAAGTTCCGTAGTTGAGTCAAGAAGATGAGAATGGGAAGGTAGTTAACTCCCTGGAGTTGAAGGATGGATGTCTTCTCGAGTTATCCGGAAGGAAGGTGTTAACGATTGTAACTAATCTAGCTCCGGAAGGAAGGAATTCAACAACTAAGATTCCCGGGCAACCGATCGCTCATCTACGTAATATAGTTTAGTTGGTAAGGTAGGACAAAGAATCCCTCCCAACTATTTTATCGTTTTGCAGGTTAGGCTCTCCACCCCCGGTTAGCGGTAATGAACTAGTCGGAAGGAATGGGGCTAGTCGGAAGGTGCCACTCTTCCTGGAGTTCTTAGGCACCTATAGTTTCTTTGGCCCAACGAGGTAGCTAACTATAATCGGAAGTAAGGTCAACGAGAGTTCAAGAAAGTCTCCATCCCGACAACCGGACCATCCCGATGGAAAGAAAGAACTTCGCCTCGGATGGCTCTACCACTAGCAGGATAGCTTCCTCTGCACCCAGCCCATAAGTTAGGATGGCCAGCCCACAGACAGAGTTAGGACAGCCAACTCTTCATCCCTCACCCCCGAACAGGATGATGGCCGATGGGGAGGAGGTGTGGCCCTACCATCCCTCACCCACGGTGGCCCTCTAACACGTCGAGTTGAGTGAAGGAGCATCCGACAAGGCCCCCTCCTTTCTATAGGGTTTCTTTCCTGCCGTGGGTGTAGGACGGTTAAGGCTTTACACCGAGGACAATACTTTCTTTGTTTCCTGTCCTGCTTCGTTTCCTGTCCTGCTTCACTATCCTTCTTTACCGAGCCACCCGTCTACAGGGGCCCCTTGCGTGCTTCGCACCCACCCAGCCCTGCTTCGGGACTGACCCAGGGGGGGGTGGGAGGCTATAGAGCGTGCAGGACTGACCCAAAGGCAACTATAGAGGGTGGGTGGGGGGGGTCGGTCCAACCCCACCATCCCATTCGCCCTACTATTCTAAGGGAATGGGGGGGCAGGTCGGTCCTGCACGCTCTATAGCCTCCCACCCCCCGGTCCCGAAGGGCAGGGGGGGTTGGAAGGAAGGTTCCCCCGGTTGGAGAGAAGTGAACATTCTCTGGGCTTGCCTGTGGGAAGAGGTAACTTTCCCAATCAATACATCCATATAAACAACTAGATTGATGCTCTGGATCGACCTTCCTTTCAACCATCCATGGAACCTCGTTATTGACACCGGGGGAACCTCGCTCGTTATTGACATACGGCTCATCTAAAACAATAGAACTACCGGGCCCTTTAGAATAGTAGGGGTTTGTAGACCGGATGGATGGGCGGAAGGGAAGGCTTGCCCACATTATGTTAGCAAGCTGATTAATTAACCCCTACTATTCTATAGGCAACGATGCTATCCGGGTGAGAAAGGCGGGTGGGAGCAGACACAGCAATACATACACTGCTACGGGGCACCGGCCAATCTCCTAATGAATATCCCGACACTATCCAGTATTGTATTCTTTCCAATAATCAATAGCCCTCCATCCAACTATATTACGTAGATGAGCATCAGTTTCATTACCCCCGGCTCCCTGATCAGATGCCGTTATCAGATTAGTTTAGGGCTAGTTTCATTACCCATCCTCCTGCTCCTCCCACTCTATAACTCCCTGATGTATAACTCCCTGATGCCGCTACCATAGAATAGTAGGGGCCCTTAAGCAGGGGTGGGTGGGTGGCCCTTAAAATAGTAGGGGTTGCTTCTGGAGCTGCGCCTGGAAGGAACCGGGTAAACTCGGCAACGAGATAGGGTAGCCGGATGGGCGTCCTGCCCACTTCACCGGAATTCTAGATAGTGTAGGGTTCCTTCCGGGAGAGCGAACAATTACTGAACTGTACATTTATCTCACCGACTCCTTCTCTGGACAGGCTGCTGTGACCGGAGCTCAGGTAGGCTCCTCGTTAACGACCTTCACTGAACACCCGGTCGAGAAAGGACTTGCCCGCTTAATTAATGCTTATTCTAGCGAGTGGCATTAATCTACTGCTTTCAATATGAACTACTGGATTCATTAACTTGCTAACAACTATATAGGGGGGGTGGGAGATATAGGGGCCTTAGAAAAAGGCAAGTTAATTAATCCATTATATTCGTGGGAGGATAGCCGGGATACGCCTCTGCATGCAGGGTGGGAGGCCTCTAAAAACAATCATTGTTGGTGGGAGGAATGATAGGTGGATACTGCCGAGCGGGATTGCATCACCAAACCCTTCTATCGACATCACACGGCAGGCATAAATACTGCAGCAGGGGTAGTAGACCAGTCGAGTCGGATCCTTTCTACTCACGAGGAATGAATGGGACCAGCTGAGCTTTGATCCACGCCATACCAAGCTCTGTAGGTTCCTCCTCGTTCGTCGATGGAATAGAGGGAATGATGGACCGGACACTTTAGTACTTTTTCATGGAGGGATTGATGGAAGGAGAGGCAGTTGCCTCTTTTATTCATCTCCCGCTAATGATGAGAATCCCCGAGCTTCCCCTCCGGCCGGGGATCAGCGGTCACTGCTTCGCGGCCTCCTGAAGACACGATTCGCCTTCATGCTACTTCGAACTAGGTGGGAACGCTATCACACCCTTAGGCATATATGGGCGGTACCGCACCGTCGCCTATCCCCATAATTCTATCTACGCGGGAGGAGATGACTAGGAGACGCCATTACTTCTTCATATGCTATTTCGGGTGCGATACCAATATCATTCGAGTCCGGACTCGGATTCTCGATGCTATTCATAAGTTGTTTCCGGCTCATAGAGGCACATATATGTATGCTCCGAGAAAGGAAGGGCCCACCCCTTCAGCTAGTCCCGTTTCCCGAACCCATGCCATTCACGCCCCCCCACCCCGGCAGCCGTTGTTGAGCCATTATCACAACCTCTCCAATCGGGTGTCTCACTCTGTTTCGATACCTCAAGGAGTGGGTCACCCACGCACGTAGATTGCTGCTGGCATAAGGAACAACACTTGGTAAATAGGTGCTGAGCCCGCCGGTGCACCGGAGATTCAATCCCTGCCCTCCATCTGGATGGTTGCGATTTGCCGGAGGCGAGTCCAGAGAGAGGGGTGGCCTATAGGAAGGAGTATGCCAAACCTTTTAGAACAACTTTATACGCCGCCGCCTGTGGGGATGGGTGGGTGGCCTGTGGGGATGGGTGGGTGGCCTATGGCCCCACATAAAATTCATGGGCTTCTGATGCAGAGGCTCAGTTGGGGGCTTCAGGAGGAACATCGAAGTGGGCGAGAAGGGGTGATCTAATGGGTGTTGTTGACGAGGACCCGTCAGAAGAGCTCGTTTCGAAATAGGATGAATGAAATTTAGCCAGCCGCCCTTTGTTTTGTTTGCCCCGGCCTGCATGCAGGGCCCCCCTATATAGAATTGTGGATTAAGAAGAGGAGAAGGTATCCGGTCCCTGCCGATGAGAAACACTCAATGAAACATCCCTTTTATTCCCACAGCCGATAACAACAACTACAACTATAGGGGGGGTTTTCCGGGGGGGCCCCGACATTGAGTCATCAATTGGAGAATCGATGGGGCAGCCATGTAACCCTTGATTCTTGCTTCCACATGCGCGCGAAATCCACAATGTTGGGGATGGGTGGGTGGTAATATCGTCCCTCTCTCCATCTTCCCCATGGCCGGTGCCCCACCATTGTCTCGCTCGCATAGTTCGTCCAATCCGTTCCAGTTCTGATCCCAACCGTGCCTTCTTCTGCCACCCCCAAACACTGATATATTCCATCTCTTAAGCCGCTCCCTCAGCAGGGGTTCATGGGAGGCCCTTTATAGGGGAAGGAAGGGTTAGGGTGGGTGGTAATATTGGGTTGGGTGGGCCCCACACACGTTGGGTTCCCTGGTCGAATGGATATTCAATCGATGCTAGTCGAATCAAGCCATTCTATTGGAATCAATGCTGGTATCTCCCCTATTCAAGTATCCCTATTCGAATGCCTTCTCACCAACAATAATAGTGCCAGCTATATCTTCCCACCCATCCCCACCCACCAATGCGGAAAGACTGATTCAATTGAGTAGTCGGGCCAGGGAGAACTCGAGACGTATTTCTCCTTCGATCCTCCTCTCCGATGCCAGCTTATCTGGTTGGGAAGTCGATTGATTGCCATCATTCATGATTCGGGAGGGTGAGGAATCTACGAACGGGAAGGGATTGCGGTGAGATTCTTCCTCGCCAACTACCAACGAATAGGCCGGGGCCCTTAAGCACACCCTATTTCATCTTCTCGGTACCCAACAACTAGAAACCTCTTAATTAATGAATTAATTAATTAATTAGCCTGCTAGAATAAGGGGGGCCTCCCACCCAACTATAATCCACCCACCGGGGTGGGGGGGCCCCCCCCGCTTCAGTAGATGCCTAAGACCCGGCCCAGCCGAATAGGCCGGGGCCCTCCCACTTTATTCCTTAAAATAGTAGGGAGCCTGCTAGCCCGGGTAGATTAGTTGGAATTCTAGGCTTCGGCTATCCTCCCAGGATTCCCTACTATTCTATGGGGGCTTGCTAGAAGAGGAGAATTCATCTTATTCTAGCGAGTTAATTAATCTACCGCTACAATAAGCTAGCCACCCCCCCACCCCTGCATTGGGGATAGAACGTTGTGGGTGGGTGCCCCTAAACTAATCTTCCTCTAAGCAGGGGGGGCGGCTGGGCAACGGCACATTCCCTCCCACTGCCATGTTTCAGCCTGCAATATAGAAGCAATAGGAACTATCGCCATCTCCTTTCTCTCGCCTTGGCACTATCTCCTGGGATGGGTGGGAAGAGGTAGTTCCCCTGGGCAGAAAGTTCTTTCGATAGTTTTTATCGATTCTATACGTAACATGCCCTCCCGGTTATCCCTCCCTCCCTAATTAGAGCTGAGAGCTGAGAGCTGTCGGGCATGGATCTAGATAAGCCCTCGGCCAACTATGGATGTCGCCCCGCCAACGAATAGGACGGGGCGGAACTAGAGTTGCCGGGAACTACCTCTCCCCACCCTACAAACCCCACCAGGGGGCAAACCCCACCTAAGGCATGCCTTCGGCAGCCGACCATGCCCCTTCGGGACCGACCATACTCGCCTTAGGGGTGGGTGGGTGGCAATAGGGAGGTGGCCTCCCACCCGCCCTTCGGGACCGACCCCCCCATTATAGTTGCCTGCCTTCGGCAGCCCCCCGCCCTATTCTATGGCCAATATGGTCGGCTGCCGATGAAAGGCAGGCCAACGGTGAGCGAAGCTCTGGTGGGGTTGGAGAGCATGGGTGGTGGGGTTGGGGGCCAACGGTGGGGTCCGCCCAACTAACTATAATCTACCTCCCTGCAGGGGGGGGCCTCCCACCCGCCCTGCTTCGGGACCGACCTGAGGCCCCGTAGGGGGGTCGGTCCCGCCCTATAGCCTCCCACCCCCCCCAGGGCAGGTCGGTGGGGTTTGTGGTGGGCGAAGCCCTGGTCGGTGGGGTTGGGGCCCTGGGTGGTGGGGTCTTGGGAGAGCGGATAGGTGGATAGGGGCCCTGACGTCTACTATACCATATTGGTGATGCTACAGTGATGGTGACGCCATACCATATTATATACGTCACATGGTGCATGATGGTGGTGTAATCACGAGCGCATGACCTCGACCCACCGGTGCTTGGGGATCAGTCAGTTGTTTCTGGCTCGCAATGAAGCTAGGGTGAGCAACCAACTGTCCTCTACCTATCTATCTACCTCTCCAAACACAATATCTTGAGTACCGATGATGGTGACCACATCTGCTGGCATGTGATGTTTGGACATAGAATCAGGTCCTTGTGAATGGGCAAAGCCAGGTGCTCTTATTCTACGACGATAGGGACGATTGCTCCCATTACTGACCGGAAACACACCAAATTCTCCTTTAGGGGCTTCAACCGCGGTATAGGTAGAAGAAGCTGGTACGGAAAAACCCTCTGTATAGAGTTCAAAATGGTGGATTGAGGATTCCATGGAGAGTTTCATTTGGCATCGTGATGGGGGACATAGCTTACGATCATCGGCTTTCACCATGCCACCGGGCATTCGATTAGGACATTGCACAATGATTCTCAGACTCTGTCGCATCTCTTCGATGCGGATACAGTAGCGATCATAGCAATCTCCCCTGGTACCCACTGGTACGTCAAAATCCGATTGGTCATGGGCATCGTAAGGTGCTGCTTTTCTCAAATCCCAGCATACTCCCGAACCTCTTGGCATTACACCACTAAATCCCCAATCCTTGGCCTGCTGTGCAGTGACAGTACCAATATCCACTAATCGTTGTTTCCGGATACGGTTGCCGGTTAACATCTCTTCTGATTCGTCAATACGAGAAGCGAATTGTCGTGTAAAGTCGTAAATATCTTGGCATAAGCCAAGAGGCAGATCTTGTGCCACTCCACCTGGTCGTATGTAACTGGCATGCATCCTGGCTCCCGAGACTCTCTCATAGAATTCCAACAATTTCTCCCGCTCCTCAAAAGCCCACAGGAACGGGGTTAATGCTCCCACATCCATAGCATGAGTGGTTAGAGCAAGTAAATGATTCAAAATTCGAGTGATTTCGCGAAATGACACTCGTATATATTGAGCCCGTAATGGTACCTCGCAATTCAAAAGTTTCTCTACGGCTGAAGAATAAGCGTGTTCCTGGGCCATCATAGGAACGTGAATAGGGTCGACGACAGAATTGCCGGGTCCGAAGGTCATTTAGGCTTTAGGTCGATCGGGAGATAGCATTCATGCACTCGACCAGCGGGTCTCCAGTCGACTATCCATTCTTCCCGTATCCCCCTCCTCTCCCTCCTTCTAAGGGAGAGTACCATCAGGTACTCGCCGAATCCAAAATCGAGCCTATAGAAACAATGGGCGCTCAGCCTACTATAGCTATAGAAAGGCGGGGTGGGGGGGGGGGCGCTCACTTCTCGACCTATCGGTCGAGCTCCCTAACCCCCCCTACTATAGATAGGCGGTTTTATCGGACCCGTAGCGGCAGACCCCACCACCCAAGGCCCCAACCCCACCACCCAAAGGCGAGTATGGTCTTCCGGTGGGTAAGGCACATATGGTCGGTGAGCGAAGCTCTGGTGGGGTCCGCCTTGGGTAGGTAGGGGCCGGGAGGGAATTATAGCTTTCTATAGCTAGGATAGGTGGATAGGGCTAAGGGAGAGCCCCAGCCCTACTCTATAATGGGGGAAGGGGCCTCGCAAGACCCCACCACCCAGGGCAAACCCCACCACCCTATAGGCCTTAGGGTGGGGGGGCCTTGGGTGCAAAGCAAAAATCGAGCTTACGCGGTCGAGTCACTATATCCTCCCACTACTATTTGCCGACCCCACCATCCAAGGCCCATCTCGGCTATCCTCCCACCCCAAGGCCTGCCTTCGGCACCCGCCACCCCCACCCACCCTCTATAGTTGTTGCCTGCCTTCGGCAGCCGGGCCTTAGGCTGCCGAAGGCAGGCCAACTCTATAGCCTCCCGCCCCCCCCCGGGGTTGGTGGTCCCAACCCCACTGACCAAAGGCGAGTATGGCCCATAGAATTTGAGGGCGGTGGGTTACTTTGCGGGCCTCCGGCTATCCTCCCACCCCCCCCCGGTGGGGTTGGGGCCCTGGGTAGGGGGGTTGGTGGGTGGGGGGGAATTCTAGCTATAGAAAGGGTAGAAAGGAGGGGGCTCACCCCTCGACTTCCTCCCCCTACCGGTCGAGAGCATAAATGCACTCGGCCGACGCCAGGAGGCCGAGGGGTTCGCTACGCCCACACCTCGATCTATCGATCGAGAGCACCCGTGGGGGCCCTCACGTCAGTCAAGTCCCCAACCTTCGGACCGTTCCTTACTTCGAGCTTCACATCGCATGCACAAGTGCTCTCTGAACCGTGCAATAAGGTCACCCATAACACGGCTCTCCCACTCGACGGATCCTCCATCTATTCCATTACATGAGATTGGGGCCACTTCTCTTCCAGGGGAGTGACGACTATCTATAGTCCTCTTCAAAACAACAAGAAGGCCCGAAAGAAAAGGCACTCGACCCCCCCACCCCGGAACTATATCCACCCACCCAGCTACTTATTCCCACCCTGCATTGGAAAATAGGACGGTACCAAGGGCGAATGGGACGGTACCAACCCCACCGGGGGGGTGGGAGATTATAGGGGCCCTTGGTACCGTCCCATTCGCCCTTGGTGGCGGACCCCACCAACCAAGGGCGGGCGGACCCCACCGACCAAAGGCGAGTATGGTCGGTGGTTACTTTGGTGGGGTCCGCCTTGGGTGGTGGGGTCGCTACGGGGAGGTAGAGGCGGAGGCGGAGGCGGCCGTAGGGGGGTGAGCCCCCTCCTTTCTACCCGGCAAACTGTAGAAAGCTATAATTCCCCCCCCCTCTCTATAGTTCTAGCAGGCTAATTAATTAAGAACTACTCTAGTTGATAGTAGGGAACCCCCGGGTGGGGGGGAATGGTAGGGGAAGGCGGGGGGGTGGGGGTGGGGGAGAGGGCAACTATCCAAACTATCCATAGTAGGGGGGGGGGGCATTTATGCTCTCTCCCGCCCCTTTCCCCCCTATCAATACTGAGAAGGCTCGCCCGTAGGGCGCCCAGTCGAGGGGAGAGGACCCCTATCCATAGTAGGGCGGTTGGGTCGAGGAGGGAGAAGAACTCGACCCAACCTCAGCCCCCCCCACCACCCCTCTTCTATAGTTCCCTATTGCCCGCCCCACCTCTATCTTGGCGGGGGGGCCGAGGACCTTTAGGTTTAGGCGGGGCATATCTATCTATATATCTATCTATCTATCTATAGATATATCTATAGATAGATATCTATATCTATATCTATCTAGATATATAGATATATCTAGATAGATATATCTATATATCTATAGATATATATCTAGATATATATAACCAGTGAGCGACGGCGGTTCTGTAGTGTTCGTCGGAGAAGCTCGAATTCCATCCCTTCTTTCGTCACTCCGTGATTGATTCCGGCACCGACCCATTCCATTGTATCCGTCCGTATGAGGACCTCCTTCCCTTCTGCCCACTCTCCGTTCACACGGGAAACAAAGCGGAAGGGTAGGCAGCAGGTACCACGAGCCCTCTGTCCCACACATCCAGAAGTGTAGTTCACCGGTTCCACCGAATGCTCCTATCTCTCGGCAAAGACCGTGTGAGTGTGCGGTTATGCCCGCCAATGCCAATAGAAAAGTTCCCCGAGCGCATGCCTATTATTTCTTCGGGAGCCCTGCCCTAATACCTTTGATAGGTATAGGTATGGGTATAGGTAGGTCGAGCCAAGACCCCACCATCCAGCCCTTCGGGACCTAAGGCCTGCCTTCGGCAGCCCCCCTACTATTCTATGGCCTGCCGAAGGCAGCCGACCATATTGGCCATTAGAATAGTAGGGGAATGGGGGGGGGCTGCCGAAGGCAGGCCAACGGCTGCCGATGAAAGGCAGGCAACACCAACCCCACCGACCATAAGGCGAATGGGTCGGTCCCGAAGGGTCGGGTGGGTGGGTGGCAATAGGGAGGTCGGTCCGCAGGGCGGGTGGGAGGAGATAGATGCGGAAATGACCTGACGTCGTGTGAATCCCTCCCATCCGCCCTCTCCCCTCTATGGTGCACTCGCTTTGGATCTCCGACACACAGGGGAGGCCCAACCTTCTATAGTTGGCGCCCGGCCGATCATTCCGCATCCCGCATTCACGCCGTTCCACTGCCGCTCGAGGAGTTGTAGATCGAGCCATCTCTATACGACATGCTGTTGTCGCCGCCATCTTCTATGTGTCACTTAGTCATCTCTGCCTCGCTGTCTCTGCAGCCGGAATAAACGGACTTCATTCAGTGGCTCCGCGATCGCCCTCTAAACGATCAGAATGGGGTAGAGCCTGAAGATACGTTTTGTACTCTATCAATTTCTCTGTGCCTCTATGGAGTAATCCAATATGCGGTTCCGCACGTTCCACCACTTCTCCGTCCATTTCCGATACTGATCGTGGAACACCATGAGCAGCAGGATGTTGAGGTCCAAAATTCGAAGTGGAATTTCTTATTTGTTTGTTCCTAGTCGTCATGGGAGAGAGATCGATGAAGAAATGGATTGTTCCCTTCGCAATACCGATGTCCGGGCTGGGGGCAATAGTTCGGTCAAGTTGAAGCGGCCCTTCTCCACAAACCCCCCGGATCTTGTAGAGTATCTATCCTCTGATATGTGACGTATATAACCAAGTTGACTGGCCCCATAGATCTATAGGGCGGATATAAGGGCCCGTTCCTTCTGATCATCTGTACGTAACATGCCCGCTTATGCTAGCAGGTTAATTAATTAAGGGGGATGGGTATTATAATTGCCGGTGGGAAGAGGAGTAGGAAGGGGTGGGTGGGGAGTAGAGAGAGGCCGGAGAAAGACCGCCTAACCGCTTGAAGACGAACGCTCGAACACTGCTCCTACTCCTACCAATACCCCTACTCCTACCCCCAACACTACAGATGCCGGCTCCTACCCCCCTACGGGGCTACCCTTGCTCCTCCCCATACCGCATACCGGCTGGCCCCCCCCACCCCATTATAGTTAATAGTAGGGGCGCCCGGCCGGAATCCCTTCCCCCAGTCAAGCTTCGTTTGTTCTTATGTATTGGTGGACCAAATCATGTGGAGGATGATTGCTTGCTGTTTAATCCGGTTCCACTATGTGGATGGAGTCCCGTGTCGGTGCGGCATATGTCTCCATAGGAGGATCGTCCGGCTACCATGGTTCGCCCTCATCAGACTTGTGCGGAGAAGGCTAGGGTGGATTCCTTTACTCCGCAGTTAGCGGCATGAGTAGCCCACGGCCATCGATGAACATAGTTGTTAACGATTACTCCGCCTCGCCATGGGAAGCAGCAAGCAACATGCTCCTCAAATTGCAGCTTATTCTTTCTTTGACCCCGCTCAATCTAATGAATCTTTTAAGGGGGGGGTGGGAGAGTATAGCTCGAGTCTCCACTCAAACCAGTTATATAGGCCCTCGAGTGAGTTGAGTCTACATACGTGATAAATGAAGAATCCAACGTAGTTTGATAGCAGTCTTCAGTCATAGCCCGAGGAGGACACCACCTTTCCTAATATCTATATATCTATATATCTAGGGGGCGGTATCCGGTAAAGAGCGCCAGGGAGGCCTATCCTTCCTACGGCGTTTCTGTGTTTGTCCGGTAGCGAGCCAGTGAAGAAGGTGGGTCGTTTCCCTGCGTTGCTTGATTGTTTGGAGGAGGAGGATCTATGGGTGGCCGGGGGGAATGCCTATAGAAACTATGGGCCGGCTTCCAGCTTGTCAGCTTCCAGCCGGTAGCGAGCCAGTGAAAGAAGGTCGGTTCCCTCCCAACAACCTTCCTTCTCCGGGAGCATCTAGCGGTGCCCCCCACGGGCGGAATCCGGGTCCGGCTTCCAGCTTCCAGCTTTCCCAACCCCAACCTTTTTTCTATCTTAATTCCCCCCCACCACTACCATAGAATAGTAGGGGCCCCCCCCACCAACGAACGGCAGATTCCCTCCCCCCCCCCGCAATCGGCGAGAAAGGCCCCTGCCGAATAGTAGGGGCCCCCCCTGCAGGGTGGGTGGGAGAAGTAGGATTAGGCAACTACGGCTAATCTGGGTGGGCCCCTACTATTCTATGGGGCCGTTGCCCCTGCCGAATAGTAGGGGGGGCCCCTACTATTCGGCAGGGGCCGTTGTGGGGGGGAACTATAGTACTATAGGGTTCCGGCCCCCCTGCAACAAGGAGGTAGATTATTTGTAGTGGAGGTATATGAATAGCCGTTGGGGGTGGGTGGGAGAACCGTAGAATTCCCCCCCACAATAACTATTCCCTCCGGGCAAGACCCCACCACCCAGGGCCCCAACCCCACCACAAACCCCACCGACCTATTGGCCTTGGGGTGGGAGGATAGCCGAGATGGAGAGCGGACCCCACCGACCAAGGCATCCTAACCACCCAAGCTCCGCCACCACCAAGCTTCGCTACCGTGAAATCACTTTGGGTAAGGATGCCCATATCTATGCAGAGCTTAGTGCTCTTGTCCAAGTGGGTACCATAGCCCAACTTCCGAAAACGATGGATGGATGCTGAAATCCATAGTTCCGAGGCGGAACAACACCCCATAGTTTCTATAGGGCTCCGGCCAACCCGGGGGCCTATAATTTAATAGGGTCTCGAATTCTGATCTACTGCGGGGTCATGCTTTTTGAGACGTGGGAGGACTTTAGTCCGATCATGGGCCTAACCCCCACTATAGAGGATGGGCGAACGCCCATGATCAGACTAAAGTCGCGGGGGAATCTTCACGCTATAGTTCCAGAGGTGGCTCGAAATAGCTCGGTGCCAAACACCTTGTGAATGAGTTTGCTCCTAAATGTTCTATGTTCCGGGTCTGTCTGGGATTCCGAACACTCAACATCCATCCATATTTGAATTCGCGCTTAGACCACTATCTTCAGATGAAGGGATTATTGGCAGTTGATTCAATCGAGTCCCCGGGGCCACACTCACTCGAAGAAGGGTTGGTCAATAGGGTCTTGATCATGATCATGTAGCAACCAAGGCATCTGATCGGGGAAATGAATCTACCTTCATCACCGGGCGGGTGTCAGGAATAAGTACCGGATCTCGGGTCAGTAGCGGGCGGGAGGACGTACTAAATGACTATGGAATTGGTTGGCGATCGGCATCACAATGAAACGCCCTGCCCTTCGGGTTCATCCGGGCCCCCCTTATTCTAGCAGGCTTATTAATGAACTGATTCATCTGCGAGGTAGATTCGGAGGCGGGTGGGTAACATACTATAATGGGGGGGGGAATCAGCCGGGGAGGGAATCAGCCGTGGTTCTCTGGCCCTACCATAGCCCCTACCATAGAATTTTAGGGGCTATGGTAGGGGCTATGGGGTAGATTCTAGTTAGTTGGGCAAATATGGGTGGTGGGGTCCGCCTCGGGGGGGAACTATAGTTAGTTCCGGTTTGAATGGTTGTTGTGGGTGGGAATCTGTAGTTCGCCCCCCACCCAGGGGTGTGGAGGGAATTATAGTAGCCGCTGCCCCCATTATTTCAGATAGGGCCCCGGGATGGGGGAATGTCGGCCACCCGCTCCATTACATCAAAGAGATCCATTCTCTGAAGCAGGCCGGGAGCCCCTACCTATATAGTTAAGATGAATGATTTCGTGGCATACCAGTCACTACCTCTAGCTATTACTACGAGGGGATTGTTAGAAGAATCCAGTCCACTATACTACGGAGCTATCGCCGATATCTCTTTAGGTGGATCGGGTCTTAGAAACATGTGGTAAATATCATGCCATTTGAGTCAAACTACCGGAAACGATGTCAGCTATTACGTCTATAATACGGCTGCTATCTATGAGACTAGAATCGATTCAGAAATAGGAATAACAACGGGCCTAAATTCTTGGGGCAATTTTAGGTTGACCCTTCTTTCTATCATCGGGGGCCTTCTCAGAGTAGGCAGGTTTCCGCGACTAATCACCGGATCTGACATTTCTTCCGAATGCAGCGTTTCCGGATGAAGAAGCTAGGTTCCCACCCGTTTATCGAGGTATGAATGCGTACTCACTTCGATCTGAGGTTCCACCGGCGCAACTCTAACTCGTTCAGAGATAGCTGCCCCGGCCTGGTTTTTCCACGAATCATGGGGTGGGAGGGCGGCCCTACTTTTCTCGAGAACTTGCGGCACCCCTTCTTATATTATTGGTTCAAATAGTTGAGTCTGTTGAGAGACGTCGAGTTGTGTGATTGATAATTCCAGCCAAGATACTGCCTAGAACGATCGAGGCACCTCAGAAAGCAGCATTCCAGGGTTCTACAGGCCTGCCCCCACCGCCATGGGATGCCGAAGAGGAGCAAGAGCCAAAGGTTCCTGAATAAGGAGTGGAAGGCTTTACGCTCCTCCCACCCAATCGAAGAACCAGAAACAGAGTGCCGGGTCATGTTCAGACGCGCTTATGAGAAGGGTACTTATATTCCCCCGTACTGCCCTATAGATAGTAGGGGGTGGCCCTACTATGCTGTAGGGGCCCTTACTGCCCTATAGAAACTAACTCAATTCCCACCCAGCCCGAAGGGACCGACCATACTCGCCTTTGGTCGGTGGGGTTGGGTTCGGGACCGACCCATTCGCCTTAGGATAGTGGGGTTTTGTGGAATCGATTGGCATCATTCAATACCGAAGCGGAACCGAGACGGAGCACCCAACGAGGATTGATGGCGATACCAACCACACTAGGAATGTGCGAATTGAAAGGTGAATAGCTTAGTGGTCGATCCAGTTCCTATTGATCCAGGTTAAGTCGATCCGGTCGAACCTGTTGATCCATATCCGATTAGGGATCGGGTGCTATCCATCTGTATCCATATGTCCATATTCATCCTATGATATCTACAGTGGACCTAGTTGACCAGGGGGGAGCACCTGAACCAATCGATCGAAGCTGGTTGAAGAGAAACGGATCCGCTTCGCCCGGGAACCCTATGATTCCCACCCACCCCGGGGGCGGAGGCAACCGCACTAGGCACGAGAATAGCGGGGGGCCGGTACTGATTCAGGTATATGATGCGCCACATCATCTCATGCATAGCTCACAATTCGAGATTGAGACCCCGATTTGGAATAATAGATGCAGAGGGCTTCGCGGCCCCGCGGACAAGGATAGGGTAGGGCGGTTCGATCCATGAAGCACTCGTTGAAGCTTCTAGCCACATAGGAGGAAAGGACCCAGTGGAAGAAACGGGTCAGAGTTTTCAGGGTTGGTTCGGGTCCCGGGGCACAGGTACAGATACGGCCGACAGTGGCATGAGCTAACCGCTAGTCCACGCCCATGATTCCGGTTGAAATCCCATGATTCGAGGGGGAGATCCGAAGCGACTGGGTGGAACTCGATCCCGTGGATGTAGAGACAGAGATCCTCGCTCCTCGATGAACCCCACCCGGCCAACAATGATAGGAAAGGGGGGACCCCCATATTACTCCCTCCCATTCTTCAACAATAGATTTGAGGGGCTCCCCTGTGGGGATGCGCCGCAACTGGGGACGCGTCGCGGAATAATACCATTCCATGGCGGAGGGTTCCAACGAATCAATGAATGAATCAATCTGAGGAGACGTTTATGGAGGTTGATCGGATCGGAATAGATATAGTTTTGTGGGGGGATGGGTAGATCCATAGAATAGTAGGGGTTGGAGGAGATAGATAAGAGGGGCACTTCGTTCAATGAGTGTCCACGGCTTCTTCGTGACCCGTTCCGATCCGAGATAGATAAGAGGGGCACTCGATTGATGATTCAACCCCATTTAGGTTTTCACACTCGGCCAATTGTAGCTTCTCGGCTACCAAATCTCCAGATCTTCTAGGTCCGTTAGGGATTCATGGTTTACGGCACTCGGGCGGCGGCGGGCGGACGAGGCATGGGATCAGTTCCCGTGCTAGGTTCCTCTCTTTCCCCCCGTGCGGAGATCCTTTCATCAACTGGACTCTCGAATCTCGAATGAGCAGGAGGTTTTGGACTTGATCGGATAGAATCCCTGGTCGAAGCAACCGTCCCCACCCAACCCGGGCCCCTACTATTCTAAGGCCGCCCCGGCTTGGAACGACGGATGGGAGCGGCATCGACTGCTCTCTTTTCATTCCCTCCGGTTCATCAGCACCAATGCTCTTCGACTCCCCAACCAGGTGGATTATTCAGTCACTCGACCACGGCCATGCGCGGCCCCCCCCTCTATATAGTTGAAACTAGGGAAGGATATTCTTTTCTGTTGGATAATCCGGGCCATGAGACAGCTTCTGCCGGGATGGTTTGGAAGGATCCTCAATAATAAAGGGGAGGGGGCGGGTGGTGGGGCAGATAGGGACCTGTTTCCCCTTCCGAGGTCACCGAATTCTGATACATTCATTGAACCGCTTCCCAACGCTGCGTGCTCGGCTAGTTGCCGTGCTTGGGGAACTCAAATTCCCTCCCAATGAACCGGAGGATATAGAATTGGGGTGGGGGGGCCCCCCCAACTATTGCCTCCCACCCAGCCCTTCGGGACCGACCCGCCCTTCGTGCAGGACCGACCTGCCCCCCCATTCCCTTAGAATAGTAGGGCGAATGGGATGGTGGGGTTGGACCGACCTATTCGCAACAACTATAGAGGGTGGGTGGGGGTTAGGGTCAGTCCCGAAGGGCTGGGTCAGTCCCGCCCTATAGCCTCCCACCCCCCCCTGGGTCGGTGGGGTTGGGCAGGGTGGGCGGGCCCCCCCAACTATCTCCTCCCACCCACCCCCCCTACTATTTTAAGGGCTCTCCTGAACGACAGTTCAGGTGAGGACCCCCCCTCCCATAGTTGGAAGCATAGTTGTTGATATAGTTTGGGCATGTTACGTATAGAATCTGAAAAAGAAAGTACGGAAGCGCTAGCCATAATGATGATGGATGGCCCCTGCCCTTCGTGCAGGACCGAGGGATAGTTCAACCGGTGCCTGCCCTTCACCCCCGGTGTTCCATTCCATCCATTGGCCTCACTCGGGATAGTTCAACCGGAAGTAGTAATAGCATAAACTCCATGCAAGTAGTAATAGCATAAACTCCATCGGAATTCCCCTCCTTCCATAGTAGATTCAACCGGTCGATCCACCTTCCATTACCCTTACTCGTTTATTAGTTGAACCGGTGATAAGCAAGTATCCTAGTTGTAGCCGGAGAGTCCTACCACAGGGTGAAGCCTGCCCCGCAACTACATTTGAAGGTTACTAAAATTCCCACCCTCTCACCCCCAACAATAATCTACCTCCCCTCCCACGAATAGAATCTACCGGCCTGGTGGGGTTTGGCCTCGATAATGAAGCGGGTGAGGGCAAGCCGGAAGGTCCCTGAAGGTGGTGGTCCTTTCTATCTTGTCGGAAGGAAGACACGGGTTCAGCTCCCTACTATTCTAAGGGGCACCCTCGGTGTATTAGCTCATCCAGCCATTAGCTCATCCAGCCATCGAGAAGTAGGAAAGCTATCCAGCCAAACATCACTAACCGGGAGGGAGGGAAGGTAGCTCGAGCTATCCATCCTGAACCGCTGCACCACCCTGAACCCCCAGGCAAGAATGAAAGCCCAGAGAAAATGTGGGAGGAAAGTCCTAACTAACTTGATACCGACCGTGGGTGACTAGCTCTCCTGGTCCGGGGAGATCGAGAAACGGTAACAGTTCTCTCTGCTAGCTCTCCTTATCCGGAGAATAATGCTTTCTCTCTGCAAGTTGAACCGGGCAAGGAGCTTTCTCTCTGCTAACCGATCCAAACTACAACTAGAACAAATCACCCATCTCCTTTCACCCATCAGGAGATCGAGATCGAGAAATAGAACTCGGGGGTCACAACCCCACCATCCCATAGGAACAACTATAATGGGGGGGGAATTATAGGGTGTTCAGCCACTATCCCTTCAATCCAGCCTAACTCCCACCGGGGATTCAATCCAGCCTAAGGACTAACTGTTCTTTCTCTTCTCGAAGGCCGATGAACCCATCCTTTGTTTTCTACTCCCGATGAACCCATCCTTTTGTTCTACTGTGCCCGGTGAAGTTAACACGGCCCATACAACTAGAATAATCAGGTGCCCGGCTGCATCGAAGTGAACACCTTCATTAACGAGTTGAGGAGAACTCCCTTCCATCCAGTTATATTAGGAAGGCTAAATCCGGGCTAAATCCGGAGGGGAATAGATAGTAGGGCAGGGGCTCCCATTACCCATCCGAGCCCTACAATTCTATGTGCAGTTCCGACGACCATCCCATCCAAAGTTTCTATCCGGAAGACTAGTCTATGTATTCTAATCCGACTGAGTTAGCCGGAACTATCTAGAATTCGCCTTATCCTCCCACACCGTGGGTGCCCTACCCTTCCTACACCCCCGTCGCTTTCTTTCTTCCGTCCGGGAAAACTGGATCAAGCTCATGCTGTCCCATTTCAAATGAAAGCATGCTCGAGCTATCCGGATGGATGGAACTCAACGAGGAGCTCAACTAGCCCGTCGGCGTCCCTGTACCCTCCTTTCGGTGGTGCGACGTGTTAGACCCCACCCCCGGTGGGAATTAACGAGGGAGTAGACTTCCGGCCATGTGTAGGCTAGGATGGGACCTGGAGTTCTCACTCTGGAAGGTAGTAGAAACTCTCCTACAGAATTCCCGGGGTGAACTGGATAGAATTCCCCTCCAACTGTATAGTTGTTCAACCGGCCCTACGGGGATTGTTTGGCTGCTTCATTCACGGGTCGATCCAAGTTGGGAATCATAGCCGGGGGTGAGGGCAAGAGATGTTTTAGAAACAAGGATGGATGGTCCAGCTTGCCTTCCTCCCTAACTAGTTCAACCGGAAGGAAGTCAGGTTACCCGGCTGGTAGTCCTAGAGAAGTTTCCATCCGAAGGGAGTTCCCCGGATGGCCATGTTACGTATATAAGGCGTACCGGTCAACAACCGATAGTAGGGGTTCTCGATTATATACGTGATAGCCGCCTAACTCATTACCTGTCCTGTCCTTCCCTCCCTGCAGGGTGGGCCCTATTATTTGAAGGGGATCGACCGGTTGAGGGTGGGGGGGAATTCTAGTGAACTCGAGAAAGCCTACAATTCTATGGGGGAGTCAACCGGCAACTTTGGATGGTCAGTTAGGCCGGGAAAGAACATCGAGGACGGGCTGGGGGTGTGGTTCTCACTTGAATCTGCCAGGGTAGCGAGTAGAGCCCTACTTCCTATAGTTGCCAGGGTAGCCAACGAGTAGAGATTAAGCACCTTCCCATTAGAATAAAACAGGAGGGAGGGTTAGTTCCATCTGTGAATAGTTTCATTACCCCCGATGAACCGGTGGGCTATCGTCCATCTGCTTCTGGAGCTGCATCGTCCATCTGCTTCTTTCTGGAGCTGCATCCAATGAACAATCCAATGCTACCAGCCGAATAGTAGGGGCCCATCGACTAGCTATTATGGAGCATGCTTTCATTTTCTGCGGGCCCCTACTATTCGGCTGGTAGCGGACCATCCGAGTTTATTACTAGTTGAATTCCTTCCGGTTGTCCGATAACGAACAGAGAGGAGGGGCTGGATAGAGAAGATTGCTGGAGCAGCCACCCTTACACCCCCGGATGGAAATGCCCTAATGGGTGGGGGGATAGAAACTTTCATTAACGTTCCCGCCCACCAACCCCACCGGGGGGGGGTGGGAGGATATAGATACGCCTAGGGTGGGGAGAGGTAGTTGGGGGGATAGAAACTTTGGATGGTCCAGCTGCTTGCCTTCCAACCGGGGGTGTGGGAAGGTTAGGCCGGAAATGAGACTTCCTTGTTCCCTTTAGAATAGTAGGGCCCCTACAATTCTATGGGAGAAACGGCCTCTCTGTATTTGCCAATGACTATAGCTCCTTCTTGCCTGGGGCCCCCTAATCCTTTACAGGGGGTGCCACCCTTCATTCACCCCCGGATGGCCACCGCAATAGGATAGTGGGGAGATCTCTTTCTCGTTCGCTCTCCAATTCGGATTAATGAACTAGTCAGAGCTACTCCGTGAAGCCTCGATTGAACTATCTCTCCCAACCCTAGGCGTATCAACAATAATCTACCTCCCCTCCCACTTCTATAATCTACCTCACGCCCCCTACCCCCCTAGATTATAAGGGAAGGGCTCCCACCCAAGGCCAATAGGTCGGTGGGGTTTGGTGGGGTTGGGGCCCGGGAACCTTCTAGTCCCACCCAACCCTGGCAACCCCCCCCACCCGGAAGCCCTACTATTCTAAGGGCCCTAGCCTCCCACAAATAGAATCTACCTCACGCCCCCTACCCCCCTAGATTATAAGGGAAGGCCGGGTCTTGCCCGGTTCAACTATTTTGCTCCCGGGGACCCGAGTTCGACGAAAGTAAGGTCGATGAAGCATCAATAGCACCAGTTGTTGTTGAACTTCTCATTGAATAACCTCCCTTCCTTCCGATAACTGGAGCCCAACCGGAGAAAGACTCCCGGCTAAATAAACTAGCTTCCTATCTGGTCTGGTAATACTATCTCGTAATGAACAACCCGTTGAGACTATTCACAAACCGGCAGTGAGGGGTTACACTATTTCGTTTGGACTCCCCCACCCCTATCAAGCCAACGGTTGCCCATGCTCGCTACTCTTTTTGTTGGCGGTTGAGTCTTCTACTCCCTCGGTAACTTCACTGAATAATCCCAACGTTCGAATAAAAAGAGCCAGTTGCCTGGTGAACAGCCGGAACTAATAAACTCGAGAAGAGCATCCCTCCTTTTTCTTTGATTAGCTGGATAGGTCGAGTAGTTGGTCAGGGTTGAACTCGGCTATAACTCCCTGGGAAACTAAACGTTTCTACCGGGCGGGGGTGGAAGGCAATACCCGGATGGAAGCCCATAGAATTGTAGGGGCTCACCATCCCATAGCCCCTAAAATTTTATGGTAGGGCTGTTGGATACCTCCTAACCGATGGAGTCCTAACCGATGGAGAGAAACCGGAAGCCCATAGAATTGTAGGGGCCCTACTATTCTAAAGGGAACAAGGATGGAAGCTCGAGTATCCCTATTTTTTACAACCGGGTAACCCGAGGGAGCATTCCGAACAATCCATATTCTTTTCCAACCGGGGCCTCCATCCTTTGGAGAACAATCCTTCTTTCTGCATGCCCCCTACTATTCTCCCCCCCACCCACCCTCTATAGTTTTAGCGGGCTGATCCATAGAAAACTATAGAGGGTGGGTGGGGGGGAAGTAACCGGTTGAACTCCTTTGTTTTCGTTACCATCGACTAGCACTGAACACCCGATGGGTGAAAGTGAGAGTATTTCGAGAAGTAGGATGGGAGGAGATAGGCCTCACCCCCGGTTGTTTATCTCAACTAGAATCGCGAGAACTGGGGTTCTAACTAGAATCGCGAGAAGGTTCTAACTAGAATCGCTGGGGTAAAAGTCAAGATCAACCTGCTATGCCAAGAGATTTATTTTCTTGTCCTACCTTTCTTTCTAACCGGCGGAGATGACTGATGCCCCATAGAATAGTAGGGGGTTCTATTTCGTTTAGCATGTTCCGTATATAAGGCTATCCGGGTTCGACGATTGATGCTCAGTGGATCGACCTCCATAGAATAGTAGGGGCCCACCCCTATCAAGCCAACGGTTTAACTAGTTGAATTCCTTCCGGCTAGTGAGCCATCCTTCACCCCCGGTTAGCATCTCCACCGGTAGAATTCAATTACTGAACTGTAGACTAACCTGAACTGAACACCTGCCCAAGGAATATATGGCCGAGAGGGCTGGAGAAACAATCTCGATAGGGCGAGAAAGAAACAATCTCCTCCGGCAGTTCGTTATCTCCTCCTCCGTTCGTCTCGACTAATAGAAGGCTCGGCCCCTCACCCAACGAACTAGTTGAATCAGTTGCCACTGTTCTTGCAGGCCAGTCGGCTTACACTTCATACTCCCTCGTTAATTCTCCAACGGCGAGAAACTGCTTCCATCTCCTCTTTCTCGGCTCCGGGACTAAGAAAATAAAATGGATGGGAGTTTAGGGGTAGCTCCGGGTAGCTCCTCAAGATACAGGAATGGGGCAATACATCCAGCTTGCCTAGGGGTGGGTGGGAGGCCCTTAAAATAGTAGGGGCTCGCCGGAAATCAATTTGTTTGAATTCCTTCCGGATGGCCCCTACTATTCAATGGCATTGCCTACCTGAGCATGCTTTATTTTCAATGGGACAGCATGAGCTTGATCCAGGGAGGGAGGGAATGAAAGTTCCGGTTGTCGTTAACTCGTTAATTCTCTTCCTCCGAGGGTACTCGTTCATTAAGTATGGGTCCCTGGCAGGGAGTAGACTAGTTCAATCCAATGAAGGAGATGGTAACTCTGGTTCATCAGGAAAGAAAGAAAGAAAATCTGTTTGGCTATAGTTGTTGATGATGCGATGCCGTCCATCGGGAAGTAGGAAAGCTATTCCGAACAATCGATCTCTCTACCGACGAGGGAGCCGAACAATCCAACCCAAAGAGAAACTTTCCCCTACTATTCTAAAGGGCCGCCCGGATAATCACATAAACTTCGAGCCCCCATCAGTAGTTGCTTTCTTCCCCCATAGAATTGTAGGGCGAGGTCCCTCCCTGATCAGATGCGAGGGCTATGATTAGTTGAGGGCGGCTGAATAGAATACTCCTCCCACTGTTAGTTGAGCTGCTCCTCCCACTCTTTCTTGTTAGTTGAGGGCGGCCCTTTAGAATAGTAGGGGCCCTGATACATTTGACTTTCTTGAACTCCATCCCTGCCGGAAACAATCAATGAATTCCTGAGAAACGAATGAGAGCCCTTAGAATAGTAGGGGCGGGTGGGTGGGAGTTATTAGTTGCCACCGGTTTAACTCCTTTCCTTTTACCCACCGGTTCATCGGGGGTGGAATCAATTACCCACTCCGCAACACCGGTTGCCTTATTATAGTTACGAGGTTCCTACCGGTTGAAGTTTCAACAGGGGGGTTTATCCATCCTTCACCCCCTTTCTCGTGAGTATTACTCATCGGGGGTGTTCAGTTCAGGTTAGTCCCTTCCTTCCATCCAGAATATTCTTTGTTTCCAGGGGGCAATCCAATGAAGGAGATGTTGTTGGGATGGTCCTTCCTTCCGGTTAGCCTAATCATGTATCCGGGGCCGGGTTCAATAGTCTTACTCCCCCCCAGGGAATTTTTGTATTGTCTTAGCTCCGGATGGCCATTAACTATAGTTGGAGAATTAACAGCTACCCGGAGCTACTATTCCCCTACTATTCTAAGGGGCCTCGGGAGAAGCCTACTGAGCCCAACTCCTCCCCATACCCGGTTCAGGATGGAGGGGACCCCCTGGATAACTATCCTACCCGGGGGTGAATAAGGATGGCCGGTTCAGGATGGAACTCCCTTACAGCTTCAATCCCTCGGTAATTCCATCTTCCTTCCTTCCGGAAATAAAGCCCCTACTATTCTAAGGGCCTATGAACCGGTTGAACTAGTCTACTCAGAAGAACTGAAGAGTCCTTCACCGGAAAGAAAGAATGTTAGACTAGGAAAGAGCTTTCATTTGTTGGGCCAGCCACCACCTTCATGTTAGGCCAGCCACCACCGGGAGGGTCCTCGAATCTTCTCCTCGTTGAGTTGTTTGAATTCTCCAACTAATCGACTACCGAGTTCCACTAATCTAGCTCGAGCATGCTTTCATTGAGTCAAGAAGATTAGAAAATCCTGAAGGCAACTCGTTAATTCCTTCCGAGAAAGTTAATTACCCGGGGGTCGAAGGAATGAATGCTATTAGCCCATCTTGGTCCTATTAGCTGGAGGAGGAGATAGGAAGTTAGGGCCCCAGGTAGCTTTGTTTCTATCCTGTGGGAAGGAAGGACCCCACTGCCTAAATTAGGCGGCGGCTCCTCGTTGAGCGAGGGATAGTTGCTACTGTTACCGGACCATCCAAACGCCCTTAGAATAGTAGGGGCCATAGAATAGTAGGGCTCGCTGGACGGGGGTGAGGGATGGTCCCACAATCAATTACCCACCGGGGGTGAGGGCAAGGAGAATAACCCATGGATGGATGGTTGAAAGGTTACCCGGCCGGTTCAATCAGCTCCTGATCCAAGAAATAGAACGAGTTGACAACCCGGAGGTGTAGGCTAGGCGGCTCCTACTTTCGGAAGGGAGTTCAATAACGAGGTTCCAACTCTAGTTTGAGGCTATCTTCGTTATCAACAACGAGGTTCCAACGAACTGCTCTAATCTCTAGCCCAGGTAGTCCTTCATTTTCTAGCCCAGGAAGGCATTGGATTCCATCTCCTTCAACTATCTCTGGGTGGGAGGCAAGATCTTCTCTAGTTGAAGGGAAGGGAGTAGACAACTATAATACATTACCAGGTCCTCGTTGAGTTCCATCCTGAACTGCTGGAGTACCCGGCCACCCATTAAATAATATTGATTGTTCGGCTCCCGACTATAATACCCTGGGGGTGGAGGATGGAGCCTAACGAGACGGGGTGTTCAATGTTACGTAAGTAGGGGCCAGATAGGGGTGGGTGGGAATTGGAGAAAGGTCAACTATCTTGATTTCTGATAGCGGGGCGAGATTTTGGAGATTAGATTATATACGTAACATGCCTACTATAGAGGTAAGAGGTAGGGCCCCCCACCCCTCTTGTTTTTCAGTCCCCCCCACCACGGGGGTGGATATTCTAGGCAGGGGCAGGCTAGACCGGATATGGTTGGTTTCCCTGAGCGAAATCAACGGCTATAGATCTTAGTTCAATCCTTGAGAATGATTAGGAATGGGTAGGCCTCTTTTTCTCTAGACAGGGTATTTTCTTTAATTTGACGTAAGGGGTGGGTGGGTGGCAACCCCTTTTGTCCCCCCACCCGCCCTACTATTCTAAGGGCCCTAGCCTCCCACCCGAGGCCTAATCCCGGCTATCTTCCCACTTCTATATCTACCTCACGCCCCCTACCCCCCTAGATTATAAGGGAAGGGCTCCCACCCAAGGCCAATAGGTCGGTGGGGTTTGGTGGGGTTGGGGGTTTAGTGCGTAACCAATCAATAGAAAGAGGCAGTGGGCTAACTGGGAAAAGAAAGGCTAATCGAGAAATAGGAAGGGGCCGCGCAGAGCTAAATGAAGTGGGTAACCACCCGTGACATTTCCCTCATTCCATTTCCCTTATTGTTTCCCAACCAACCCTATCTGCTCTACCCCAGTCGCTTGCTTTCCTCATTCGTC
Organism: Sequoia sempervirens; assembly: GCA_007258455.2. Classification (NCBI taxonomy): domain Eukaryota; kingdom Viridiplantae; phylum Streptophyta; class Pinopsida; order Cupressales; family Cupressaceae; genus Sequoia; species Sequoia sempervirens. The sequence continues at coordinate 55,814 of VDFB02259098.1, forward strand.
AATTCTGCGGGACAACGAAGCAAATGCTCTGGACGAAACCTCGGTAATCGAACCGGTTCATCGGGATCTAGTAGTTGCCCTCTTCTCTTAAGGCCGAAGGATCTCATAAACTACCGCCATCAAAACCCAGGGTTTCTAGCTTCGGTAGTATTCGTCGCACCCGGCTCTACTGTGCCATTTATCCATCCCCCAACCTCTCCTGCTTGATCGGTGCTGCATACATCTCCCAGAACGGGACCACCATACATTCTTCAGAGTGTGAGTTCAAGTTCCCAAGCACCTCAAGAAACTATGGGCGGAGTGTTTCAAACATGAATTCGAATGAATATTGAGATGAGGCGAGATGGATTTCCCCGAGCGAGATGTCTAGGAAGTGGAAGCGAGATGTTTGGTTCGGCCCCCCGATGATAGAAAGGATGAATTGTGGGTGGGAGGGAGAATAAGGGCCCCCCACAATAATATATATATTCCCGTAGGGGCCCACAGATAGTCGGATTTATTCGATTGCCAGGAAGATAGCTTCTCAATTGGATCATCGGGATCAGTCGGGTCAGCGGGGTTGGCGGCAGTAGTCGATCGAAATGGTGGAGATGCGGATGGGCCGGAAGAGCAAGGAACGGATCCCATGGCTAGCTCGTCCATCAACCTATTCGAGAACACCCATATATTTCTTTCAATCGCTTCTCCGGGACACGAGCAATCTGCTGATAGTAGGAGATCGGTTTAATCACTTCATCGGGCAGGAGGGGACTCATGGCTTTATTCTACCCATGCGAGAAAGGATGGGATGGATGAGGTGGATGGATCATTCAATTGGTTGCCATAACCACTAATCGAGGCGGCTGGGTCATCACCGGGTCATCACGACGGGTCCGAACGAATCCAACTATAATGGGGGGGTGGGGGGGGGGAATCACCAGCATCATATATAGGTGGGGGAGAAACGGGTTCCGATCCATATGCCACTAGCTATTCCCGAGGGGAGGTGAGAAGAGAAGAATCTCATCTACGAGCAGGGGACTAAGATCTGCTTTCACCACTCCGAATGGAGGTGGGAAGGGGGGAGAAGATTCAAGCTTTGATCCAGAGGCTGGAGAACTCTAATTGGTTCGGGGGAATAAGGAATATATTCTATTGTCGAGGGGATCACGGCTTGGGACGACGGATGGGGAATCGGGCACCGGCATTGAGAAGCAAGGATCCACAGGCAGGGGTTCGATCAACACCTAGAATCGGGTAGAAGTGGGCGGCCGGTGAACGGACTAAAACATGTGGAAGAGTCGAGAATGAATCCACCTGTCCAATCTCCTGCTTTTTCATTTCTTTCTTCCCCTTCTGGCGAGTGAATAATCCATTTATTGCGTGCACTCATCTCCCCATTCCGGGTTCTCTTCCCTCGTGCACAGCTGGATCAGGGAAAAAAAGGAGTACTGCTATTCGTGTGGTGGATCGGGAGGTGGGATCGAGGTGGTCCGGGATGCTTGCCCGGCAAGGGACGAATGGAGGGATCTCATGCTCTCACTCAATCCGAATCAGGGCGATCCGCTTCTCGGAGGAAATCAGTAAGTGTTCGGGTTGGAGGATGGTATTGTAATCAATCTCTCTTTTCGATCTCGGCAAACAGGAGAATGGCTTTTGGTGAACCCTATGTTTCAACTAAACTAGCAGCCGGCGATCTCGGCATCTCTCTCAAAGATCTCTCAACTATAGTTGGCCCTAGCCGTTGATTCTCCTTGGCATGTTACGTATAGAATATGGCGTACCGGGATTGAAACTGAGAAACCCAATCTGAGAGAGGGCAAGGTAAGAAAGGGGAGGGTCAACTGTCCAGATTATAGATTGAAACTATCTAAACCTCTCTCTCAACGCCATATAGTAGCGACCCTATAGTTCCCACCCGACCCTTCGGGACCGGGGGGTGGGAGGCCCTTTCTGGGATGGGTGGGAGGGTGATTGTTGCGGGTGGGGGGACAAAAGGGGTTGCCACCCACCCACCCCTTGGCGAATGGGTAACAACTATATGGGGGGGGTGGGGTTGGACCGACCTAGCCCTTCGGGACCGACCTATTCGTCTCATGGACGGTCCCGAAGGGCTCTTAACCCCACCGACCATATTCGCCTTAGGTAGAAGGTGGGATGGGGAAAGATAGGGGAAGGTCGGAAGGATGGTCGGATGGATGGTCGGCCCCACCGCCCTATTCGTCTTAGGTCGGAAGGCAGGAAAGGGGAAGGTTAGGCCCAAGGGAGGCCCCTTCCTTCTCCCAACCTGACTTCTATCTGGGCTTTCACCCAGCCCCACCGACCATGCCCTTCGGGACCGACCTGGCCCGATTCTATTCGTGGGAGGCCCCTACTATTTGAAGGGCCACCCACCCAGGGGGGGGTGGGAGGCCCCCTCCCTATTGCCACCCACCCACCCCTTGGCGAATGGGTTCATCGAAGGGGTGGGTGGGGGGAGATCAGAGGGGGCCTCCCACCCAGCCCTTCGGGACCGACCATACTCGCAACAACTAGCCGAGGGTGGGTGGGGGTTAGGGTCGGTGGGGTTGTGTTGGCCCGACCTGCCCCGACCATAAGACGAATATGGTCGGTGGGGTTGGGTTATTATGGTCGGTGGGGTTGGGTTATTTTCGCTTTCTCGGGCCCGTAGGGCGGGTGGGGGGACAAAAGGGGTTGCCACCCACCCCGAGAGGGTGGGAGGGCACTATAGTTGGGTGGGAGGATATAGTGGAGTAACATGGCCACGGGGCTTATAGTCCCACCCAGCCCTGGCAATAGGGCGGGGGTGGAGGACGGTTGGGAGGCAGCAAGAAGTTAGTAACACCTAACCGGGGGTGTACGGATAGGCCCTCCTTACTAGAACCTAACACCTAACCAACTAAAGGAGGGGGTGAAGGTGACCGGTTGGAGAGAAAGATAGGGACTCAGCCGAGCCGGTAGGAAGCGACGAGGGAATTCAACTAGTTCGGTTACCCGGCTAATGAAAGCATGCTCGAGCTAGATTAGTTTCTTGCCTGGAGGTGAAGGGTGGCCGAACTCAACGAGGAGAAACCGGAGGACCCTTACCCCCGTCGCAGTTAGCCGGGGAGGGAATTATAAACGGCATCAGGGAGTTCCCTCAGGTTGGTTGTTTGGCTGGATAGAGTAGTTATCGGATAGGCTGCCCTCCCACCTTCCCTCCCTCGGAATTGGCCATAGATAGTTGAATAGAACTATAATCTAGCTCCAGCAGCTCCTGTTTTAACTCAACGAGGAGAATTAACAGCTACCCGGACTATTCAACTTCCTCCTCCAGCTACCAACTCCAGCTATTGCCTCTTTCGTTGGACAAGATGGGCTAATAGCATTCATTCCTTCGACCCCCGGGTGAGATGGGCCTTCACTGAACACCCCGCCCGATAGTTGAAGGGAAGGGCTTGCCTGTGGGAGGAAGATAAAGGCAACTTTCCCAATCAATACATCCAGCGGTTCTGAGGCAATAGGATATCGAGAAAGGGCTTCCATCCTTCACCTCCGGGCCAAAGAAACTATAGGTTGCCTAGTGTAGGCCACCCTTCACCCCCAGGGCCAACAATGCTTCTATAACTAGTTAGGGGGGTAGTTAAACATCTCTTCCGACCGGCTCGAGTAACTCAATCAATCAATCAATCTGCATTTCCTTCATTAATTAGTCCCCCTGCCCCGACCTGGGGGGGGTGGGAGGCGGGTGGGTCGGGTGGGGGGGAATCATAGTTCCAGGGTGTGCTTAAGGGAATCATAGTGTTTCTCTGGCCCTACCATAGCCCCTACCATAGACTTTTAGGGGCTATGGTAGGGGCTATGGGGTAGATTCTAGTTAGTTGGCAGCCTTCGGCACCGACCATATGGAACAACAACTATATAGGGGGGGGGGGGGGGGGGGGGGGCCCTCCCAGCTTCCACTGCTGGGCTTGCTCACATCTGGCTCCTTTACTAGTATAAGCGGCGCTGGCCGAGGTGCTGGCTCTCTAACAAGCTATGAAAGTGGTGGTGCTGGTTCCGATGATTATCAATGGATTAAGGGTCAACCTAGCAGGATCTATAGGCCTGAACCGACTGGATCTACTAAATAAACTTCATCTAGAGGCGCGGGAAGTAAAGCTAGCCGCTATGACTTACCGCATACAGTGATTCTACTAGATGGGTTTCATGGGTATACGGACGGGGTGCTTACAAATGGGATTGGAGCACACGGGTTGCTATTGGCTTTAGCTCTATTACTAAATATGACCTACGTAGACCGCACTCATCATAGACACGTGGAGATGGCATAGACGCGGAGTCAGCTTATCTTGTTTCTCGCTCGAGTTGACTGAGCCAATTAACGCCGGCCCATAATCCATTGCCCTACTATTCTATGGTCAAGGCAACAAAGCGAGAAGTTATAGTTTTCCAAACCAACCGATTGATCATTCCCTTTTTCCAATAATTCTGGGGGTTTCGATCTACGAAATAAAGGGACAATGCCGCCGTCGGAGCATATCTCCCCACCATTGAGAGCTTCGTCCCGGGGCGGGCGGTTCGGGATATAGGGACTACGAGGAAAAACATACAATTCCGATAATAGTAAGGGCGTGCAAATCTTTCTGTCTCAGCTCGGGATGCATTTTATATATCTATATATATATATAGATATATATAGGAAGGAGGGCGAGTAGTTCCTCCGTGAAGCCTGGGTATTTGGATTGATCAGAGCCCCTCCACGCAGGAGTCTATTCAGCGCTAAAAGAGTCAATGTGCTCAAAGACTGGAAAGGATAGATTGATTGGTCCGTTAGATCGATCGCATGGTCAGTTAGATCGGTCGCATGAGGGCAGGAGAAGCGCTTCGACACACACACGTTTCTACACCTTGATCGCTTCTCCACACGGTTCCTCTGGATAGTAGGAGATTTTTCTTGGTCGGGGTCCTTGCCTGGAGAGATTTCTTTTACTGGCGGGCCAGGGCTGGCTCCTCTTATGTGCATCTCTTATGTGCGCATGAGCCCCACTTGCCTATAAAATTTAGGAAGTGCGAGACTGCCCTTAGAATAGTAGGGGCCCATAGAACTGTAGGGGATCAAGCAAGACAAGAATGGGGTTGCTAGAGACTTTGACTATTCTGTAGTAGATGGTAGTGCGTGAGATACAACAGCAGGGTGGGACTTCTCGGATTAGTGTAACCACAAACCACCTATCCGAGCTCTATACCTACCGCCTATGCTCTCGGTTGATTGGGGTAACGGCGTTTGGATTAAGAAACCTACCAACCTCCCTCTTCTCTGGGCCGGATCCGCGTGCTGAAAAAAGGAACCAGTCGGTCCCTACTATTCTAAAGGGCGGGCTGGAGATGAAATATGCCAGCAAGAATGAGCGGGTGAGAACGTTCTCTTCCAATGAATTCGAATCGCCCCTACTATTCTATGGCCAAACCAGTTCTCGAGGAAGCAAGCGTGAAACCATACTGATGAGTCGGAACCACTCTCTTTCTTTCCCGCCCACCCTGAAACGGGAACCACTCTGCATCAAAACCACCATCCCTTTCATGGTGTTGCAGAACTATATTGCTGGCACTAATAGAATAGATAGACTTTCCAACCAAAAGTAAGTGGTATCTGATCCTGTATGAAAGTTTCCCCGAATGAATAATGATCGCCCTCTTACTCTCTCTTGTTCAGACCGACCAGCTGTTCGTACCATTTGTCCCACATCCACTCGCCTAAGAAGAATCATTGCCGTTTTCTTTCCCGGAAATGGGAATGAATTATCCCATCTATATCTCTCTGTTCGGCCCCCTACCTATATAACTCGGGAGAACCGCACAGAACATCTGTGAATTAGACCCCTGCCTGAAAGAAATCCCCCTTCCTTCAAGAAAGAAGGAAATATAGGTGAAATGCTTAAAGGTTGACACAAAAAAACGAAATCTATTGTCCGCTGAATCTTGCAGGCAGGAATTCTGGTTTCAATGACCCGCTGATAGGTGCCGCTTCTATGAATGGAAGGTTGCCGCTCGACTCACTCACTCATCAATCCTACTATTATATATAAGGGGCGATGAGAGAGAACCCGGGGGCCCTTGAGAACCAATCATTCCCCCGCCCCCCCCTTCCATAGTTGTTGTTAAGTGTTTCCCTCATCCTATATACTATACAACATGGCAATGAAAGTACTAAAAACCTTGAATCGATAGAGGATCGATGCTCAACTAACCTTGCCGCTACTATGGATAGGGGGGAGAGGGGAACCCACCGCTCTATTCTATTCTATTCTATTCTTCTATCTAACATTCATTCATTCAGGTCTTACTCAATTCGAAAGGGAGTAGCATGCTGTCCCTATTGCCTTACAATCTATAGGGCGGCCGACCCAGGATCTAGCATGATTATCCCCCTCGCAATGCTATGCTGATGGGCCCCTAAAATTCTATGGGCCCTAAAATTCTATGGGCGCTAATGAGAGCAAAGCACATCTTTTTGGTACCTCTTTCTGCCCACCGACCCAACCTATTGATTTCAAAGTAAGCTCGACTACCTCCTACTTGAAAACTGATCCACAGAAGCTCCAGCCGGTTGTTGCGAGCATGAACCGAGAAAAGGCAGTTCTTTGGTTCGCTCCTTCCCCGATGCGGGCAAGCAATAAATTTCCTCTCCCCTTGGTCGAGCACTCCGTTCCTCTATTGAAGACACCACTCTCTCAAAGACGTATATTTTAGCCCAACTACTGAATGAAGTAGTTTGTTAGGTCAATAGTTCGGGAAAGCCTATTTTCTTCCCTCAATGCTATGCCTTATGTCAAGTGTACACCAGGTACGTTTAGTTGCTCGACCAACGGGACCATAACCCGAGACCCCAAAAGACATCACTCCATAACACTAATCCACCACTACTTTTCTGTTGGTTAGGTTATCCCTTGATTTCTTCCCCTCAAAGAGCTAGCTAGAAGGCCCTCTCCCCCCGGTCGAGAGTTCGCAACCTCACCCTATATTTGTTCCCCTAAAAGAGATAGCCCAGGTAAGACCAGGTCCTGAAAGAAAGGCCTATATTTATTATTCCCCTCAATCTAGCTAGGTCAGGTTATAACTATATTCTTCCCTCAATCACTCGCTAGAAGGTTATCACTCATATTTATTCCCCTCTTCCTTTGGTTTTTCTCGAGCGCCTCTGCAGGGTGGGAGGGAGATTAAGCGTCGGGCGAGCGACTCCGTTTCTCTCCGTGGGTTGGGTGGGAATCCAATTTGTCGAGCGCCCTTTACTATATTGGGGTTTGCAATTGAAAGAAAAAAGAGCAGTTACTTGTTGAGTGGCTCGTTCCCCAGCTTGTTTAGAGGCCTCCTTCTATGGTATTTAATTGAAATACCTCTGTGGCCGGCCTAATGAAATAAAATAAGTCGTTATTGCCTAGTCGGTCAAGCTTGTAATCGGGCTGAGAAGCTGTGTACCTCGTGATACTGGAAAGCATCCTTCCCTCGTGCTGCGGGCTGGGCTGGTTATCATCCATACCTCCAAGCAATAGTTCGGGTTATCATCTGTCCAAGCAAGTTACCTAACCCAAGCAATAGAATTGGTCTAATCCCATCTGTCTCTCGCTGTTCTAATCACTGGGCTGGTTACTGTATGCGAGAAACTGGTCTACCTCGGAGACTCTCGCGAGGATTGTTTCGCTGGTCAACCTGTACGCTAGGATGCTGGGCTGATCATCTGTGAACCAGACCTCGTGCTGCTCATGGGCTGGTAAACCTCCTAAGCGTTGGGCTGGTAAGCATCCATACCTCGTGCTAGTTGGTGGAGTGGTCATCGTCCCGACCTCGTGCTAGTTGAGTTGTTGGGCTGGTAATCATCCATTGCTTCACGCTAACTAATGCTTCTATCGCTAGCTGCTCCCACCAATAGCTATTCTCGTCTCCCTCACCTACTAGCTCTTGGAACGAATAACCGGTACTGCTACTACTCTCACCAATAGCTATTCTCGAGAGCTATCTAACCTTCCAAGCAACCTTACCTGCCTACCCTTACTGATTACCCGAACCTGCCAAGCTATCTATGGGCGGCTAGGCAGTAAAGAGAAGTCTCTATAGGCGGGTAGGATATAATGAATATAGACCCGGGAGAGAGGAGACTTGTAAGGCGGGCCTGTCGGCCCTGATTCTTTCCTGCGGTAATGATAGATGATTCCTTCTTGATTCCTTTAATGACAACTATACTATAAGTCGTCGTCCCTATCTGTATCCAGCCCTTTCGTGATTGGCTGTATTGGTTCCACCACCCTGCATTCGAACGAGAAGGAAGCAAGCGCCACCTGTTCAAGAAGTATTCATGAGCCGAGCTACTAACCGGAGCATCCCTTATTACCTCGACTGCTGGGTATGGGTAGGACTATCTTCAGTAGTCCATAAGAGGGCCCCACTGCGCCATCATCCGTCCAGAATGGAAATTCTAGCTAGAGCTTGATAGGCATACCATCAAAAAGCGTTTTCTCTCTCTGGTTCGGGCGCATACCACCGGGGATCACCACCCAGCTGGGGATAGCACCACCTAGCATTGCATTACCGATTACTGATTAAAGGGTAGGGCTAAACTCAGGGGTTGGGGGACCACCATGAATGGAGTCCGGAATGAATACTTATTTGAAGCGGATTCGAAGCCGGGCAAGCCCCCTACCATTTTATAGGACGTATAGAATCTGGCCGGTCAACTATCGGAACTAGAGTTTCCCACCCACCCGCCCCTACTATTCTAAGGGAGAGTTACTTTATCTTCCTCCCACCCTACACAATTAATCCGCCCATCCCCCCCCACCCCCCGGGGGGGAATTCCCCCTACTATTCTACTACAATTCCCGGGTCCCCACAGCCTTAGCCCCCCCTACTATTTGAAGGGCTAGCAAGCTAATTAATTACCATCCCCACACACATCTACCCGACTAGAACTCCCAACTATAGTTCCCTTAAGCACACCCTGGGGCCGGGAGGGAATAGTAAGTGTAGGGTGGGTGGCCCTACTATTCTAAGGGAAGCGGTGGGGATTGCCCTACTATCTAAAGGGCTAGCAGGTTTCTAAATGGCAGTGGGGTGCTTGGCCCCTACTATTTTAAGGGGCCAACTATAAAGGTTCCCTCAAGCACACCCTGCATAGCGAATAGTTATGGTGGGTGTTCATGCCCCTACTATTCGCCAGGGGAACATGGGTGGGAGGGAGAAATATACCCCCCACCCATGGGAACTTGAGCGGGTGGTTCATATGCAGGGAAACTAGCCAGCGGCCCTGCATCAAGCCCACATGAACTGCATGAATGTGGAAGAGAAAGTCATACCCGGTTCATTGGGAATTCTAGTTGAGCACACCCTGCTGATGAATTCTAGAATCAACGAATCTACCTCCACTATAGTTCCCACCGTGCATGCGGGGGGGATGGGTGGATTAATTGTAGGGGATGGCTAGGGGGGGGGGATGGGTAAATGAATTGCCGTTGCTGGGCATGTTACGTATAGAATATGTAGTTGACCGGTACGCCAGTATTATTCCCAACCCAACCCTAGCCATTCCCTCCTGCATGATGAACCGGGGATAGTGGCGTAACAACTAGAATTCCCCTCCTGCATCACCCGGTGGGAGGAGATAGTAACTGCAGGCCCGGACGGGTATCTCCGTCCTGCATTCCGTTATAGAGAAAGTTTTTTTCAATCTTGAACCCATTCATCAGGCATGTACGCCAGATTCTATACGTAACATAATTCCCCCCCCAACTACTTATCCCACCCATTCCCCCTAGCCATCCCCACCCAACCCGGCCCCCACCCTAAGGCCTGCCGAAGGCAGCCCCCCCACCCCCCCACTATAGTTGTTCCCGGCTGCCGATGAAAGGCAGGCCCCATAGAATAGTAGGGCTATAGAGGGTGGGTGGGGGTGGCGGGGCGGCAAAAAAGGGGTTTGTGGTGGGGTTGGCCCCATAGAATAGTAGGGCCGCCCTAGCTTCGCCACCAGGGCTTCGCCCCGTAGGGGCCGCCCTGAGGCCCCGTAGGGGGGCCGGTCCCGAAGGGCAGGTCGGGGTGGGTGGGAGGCTATAGATTGCCCCAACCCATTCTCCTCGACTCAAGCTTCAACGATAATGGTAATGGGGGCTCTCGTCGGTGCACAATCTATATGGATGCAGAGGAAGATAGTCGTGCAGGTCCATACCCGGATGCAGAACTGCCATATCTATATAGGGAGGTCGAGCAGATATGGATAGGGTTCATCGGGGGAGTCCCGGTGAAGACCTCCAGATAGATAACTAACTACATATCCATCCGATA
>VDFB02259099.1:0-85164 GCA_007258455.2 Sequoia sempervirens
AGCCCGTCGGCGTCCCTGTACCCTCCTTTCGGTGGTGCGACGTGTTAGACCCCACCCCCGGTGGGAATTAACGAGGGAGTAGACTTCCGGCCATGTGTAGGCTAGGATGGGACCTGGAGTTCTCACTCTGGAAGGTAGTAGAAACTCTCCTACAGAATTCCCGGGGTGAACTGGATAGAATTCCCCTCCAACTGTATAGTTGTTCAACCGGCCCTACGGGGATTGTTTGGCTGCTTCATTCACGGGTCGATCCAAGTTGGGAATCATAGCCGGGGTGAGGGCAAGAGATGTTTTAGAAACAAGGATGGATGGTCCAGCTTGCCTTCCTCCCTAACTAGTTCAACCGGAAGGAAGTCAGGTTACCCGGCTGGTAGTCCTAGAGAAGTTTCCATCCGAAGGGAGTTCCCCGGATGGCCATGTTACGTATATAAGGCGTACCGGTCAACAACCGATAGTAGGGGTTCTCGATTATATACGTGATAGCCGCCTAACTCATTACCTGTCCTGTCCTTCCCTCCCTGCAGGGTGGGCCCTATTATTTGAAGGGGATCGACCGGTTGAGGGTGGGGGGGAATTCTAGTGAACTCGAGAAAGCCTACAATTCTATGGGGGAGTCAACCGGCAACTTTGGATGGTCAGTTAGGCCGGGAAAGAACATCGAGGACGGGCTGGGGGTGTGGTTCTCACTTGAATCTGCCAGGGTAGCGAGTAGAGCCCTACTTCCTATAGTTGCCAGGGTAGCCAACGAGTAGAGATTAAGCACCTTCCCATTAGAATAAAACAGGAGGGAGGGTTAGTTCCATCTGTGAATAGTTTCATTACCCCCGATGAACCGGTGGGCTATCGTCCATCTGCTTCTGGAGCCGCATCGTCCATCTGCTTCTTTCTGGAGCTGCATCCAATGAACAATCCAATGCTACCAGCCGAATAGTAGGGGCCCATCGACTAGCTATTATGGAGCATGCTTTCATTTTCTGCGGGCCCCTACTATTCGGCCGGTAGCGGACCATCCGAGTTTATTACTAGTTGAATTCCTTCCGGTTGTCCGATAACGAACAGAGAGGAGGGGCTGGATAGAGAAGATTGCTGGAGCAGCCACCCTTACACCCCCGGATGGAAATGCCCCAATGGGTGGGGGGATAGAAACTTTCATTAACGTTCCCGCCCACCAACCCCACCGGGGGGGGGTGGGAGGATATAGATACGCCTAGGGGGGGGAGAGGGAGTTGGGGGGATAGAAACTTTGGATGGTCCAGCTGCTTGCCTTCCAACCGGGGGTGTGGGAAGGTTAGGCCGGAAATGAGACTTCCTTGTTCCCTTTAGAATAGTAGGGCCCCTACAATTCTATGGGAGAAACGGCCTCTCTGTATTTGCCAATGACTATAGCTCCTTCTTGCCTGGGGCCCCCTAATCCTTTACAGGGGGTGCCACCCTTCATTCACCCCCGGATGGCCACCGCAATAGGATAGTGGGGAGATCTCTTTCTCGTTCGCTCTCCAATTCGGATTAATGAACTAGTCAGAGCTACTCCGTGAAGCCTCGATTGAACTATCTCTCCCAACCCTAGGCGTATCAACAATAATCTACCTCCCCTCCCACTTCTATAATCTACCTCACGCCCCCTACCCCCCTAGATTATAAGGGAAGGGCTCCCACCCAAGGCCAATAGGTCGGTGGGGTTTGGTGGGGTTGGGGCCCGGGAACCTTCTAGTCCCACCCACCCCTGGCAACCCCCCCCACCCGGAAGCCCTACTATTCTAAGGGCCCTAGCCTCCCACAAATAGAATCTACCTCACGCCCCCTACCCCCCTAGATTATAAGGGAAGGCCGGGTCTTGCCCGGTTCAACTATTTTGCTCCCGGGGACCCGAGTTCGACGAAAGTAAGGTCGATGAAGCATCAATAGCACCAGTTGTTGTTGAACTTCTCATTGAATAACCTCCCTTCCTTCCGATAACTGGAGCCCAACCGGAGAAAGACTCCCGGCTAAATAAACTAGCTTCCTATCTGGTCTGGTAATACTATCTCGTAATGAACAACCCGTTGAGACTATTCACAAACCGGCAGTGAGGGGTTACACTATTTCGTTTGGACTCCCCCACCCCTATCAAGCCAACGGTTGCCCATGCTCGCTACTCTTTTTGTTGGCGGTTGAGTCTTCTACTCCCTCGGTAACTTCATTGAATAATCCCAACGTTCGAATAAAAAGAGCCAGTTGCCTGGTGAACAGCCGGAACTAATAAACTCGAGAAGAGCATCCCTCCTTTTTCTTTGATTAGCTGGATAGGTCGAGTAGTTGGTCAGGGTTGAACTCGGCTATAACTCCCTGGGAAACTAAACGTTTCTACCGGGCGGGGTGGAAGGCAATACCCGGATGGAAGCCCATAGAATTGTAGGGGCTCACCATCCCATAGCCCCTAAAATTTTATGGTAGGGCTGTTGGATACCTCCTAACCGATGGAGTCCTAACCGATGGAGAGAAACCGGAAGCCCATAGAATTGTAGGGGCCCTACTATTCTAAAGGGAACAAGGATGGAAGCTCGAGTATCCCTATTTTTTACAACCGGGTAACCCGAGGGAGCATTCCGAACAATCCATATTCTTTTCCAACTGGGGCCTCCATCCTTTGGAGAACAATCCTTCTTTCTGCATGCCCCCTACTATTCTCCCCCCCACCCACCCTCTATAGTTTTAGCGGGCTGATCCATAGAAAACTATAGAGGGTGGGCGGGGGGGAAGTAACCGGTTGAACTCCTTTGTTTTCGTTACCATCGACTAGCACTGAACACCCGATGGGTGAAAGTGAGAGCATTTCGAGAAGTAGGATGGGAGGAGATAGGCCTCACCCCCGGTTGTTTATCTCAACTAGAATCGCGAGAACTGGGGTTCTAACTAGAATCGCGAGAAGGTTCTAACTAGAATCGCTGGGGTAAAAGTCAAGATCAACCTGCTATGCCAAGAGATTTATTTTCTTGTCCTACCTTTCTTTCTAACCGGCGGAGATGACTGATGCCCCATAGAATAGTAGGGGGTTCTATTTCGTTTAGCATGTTCCGTATATAAGGCTATCCGGGTTCGACGATTGATGCTCGGTGGATCGACCTCCATAGAATAGTAGGGGCCCACCCCTATCAAGCCAACGGTTTAACTAGTTGAATTCCTTCCGGCTAGTGAGCCATCCTTCACCCCCGGTTAGCATCTCCACCGGTAGAATTCAATTACTGAACTGTAGACTAACCTGAACTGAACACCTGCCCAAGGAATATATGGCCGAGAGGGCTGGAGAAACAATCTCGATAGGGCGAGAAAGAAACAATCTCCTCCGGCAGTTCGTTATCTCCTCCTCCGTTCGTCTCGACTAATAGAAGGCTCGGCCCCTCACCCAACGAACTAGTTGAATCAGTTGCCACTGTTCTTGCAGGCCAGTCGGCTTACACTTCATACTCCCTCGTTAATTCTCCAACGGCGAGAAACTGCTTCCATCTCCTCTTTCTCGGCTCCGGGACTAAGAAAATAAAATGGATGGGAGTTTAGGGGTAGCTCCGGGTAGCTCCTCAAGATACAGGAATGGGGCAATACATCCAGCTTGCCTAGGGGTGGGTGGGAGGCCCTTAAAATAGTAGGGGCTCGCCGGAAATCAATTTGTTTGAATTCCTTCCGGATGGCCCCTATTATTCAATGGCATTGCCTACCTGAGCATGCTTTATTTTCAATGGGACAGCATGAGCTTGATCCAGGGAGGGAGGGAATGAAAGTTCCGGTTGTCGTTAACTCGTTAATTCTCTTCCTCCGAGGGTACTCGTTCATTAAGTATGGGTCCCTGGCAGGGAGTAGACTAGTTCAATCCAATGAAGGAGATGGTAACTCTGGTTCATCAGGAAAGAAAGAAAATCTGTTTGGCTATAGTTGTTGATGATGCGATGCCGTCCATCGGGAAGTAGGAAAGCTATTCCGAACAATCGATCTCTCTACCGACGAGGGAGCCGAACAATCCAACCCAAAGATAAACTTTCCCCTACTATTCTAAAGGGCCGCCCGGATAATCACATAAACTTCGAGCCCCCATCAGTAGTTGCTTTCTTCCCCCATAGAATTGTAGGGCGAGGTCCCTCCCTGATCAGATGCGAGGGCTATGATTAGTTGAGGGCGGCTGAATAGAATACTCCTCCCACTGTTAGTTGAGCTGCTCCTCCCACTCTTTCTTGTTAGTTGAGGGCGGCCCTTTAGAATAGTAGGGGCCCTGATACATTTGACTTTCTTGAACTCCATCCCTGCCGGAAACAATCAATGAATTCCTGAGAAACGAATGAGAGCCCTTAGAATAGTAGGGGCGGGTGGGTGGGAGTTATTAGTTGCCACCGGTTTAACTCCTTTCCTTTTACCCACCGGTTCATCGGGGGTGGAATCAATTACCCACTCCGCAACACCGGTTGCCTTATTATAGTTACGAGGTTCCTACCGGCTGAAGTTTCAACAGGGGGGTTTATCCATCCTTCACCCCCTTTCTCGTGAGTATTACTCATCGGGGGTGTTCAGTTCAGGTTAGCCCCTTCCTTCCATCCAGAATATTCTTTGTTTCCAGGGGGCAATCCAATGAAGGAGATGTTGTTGGGATGGTCCTTCCTTCCGGTTAGCCTAATCATGTATCCGGGGCCGGGTTCAATAGTCTTACTCCCCCCCAGGGAATTTTTGTATTGTCTTAGCTCCGGATGGCCATTAACTATAGTTGGAGAATTAACAGCTACCCGGAGCTACTATTCCCCTACTATTCTAAGGGGCCTCGGGAGAAGCCTACTGAGCCCAACTCCTCCCCATACCCGGTTCAGGATGGAGGGGACCCCCTGGATAACTATCCTACCCGGGGGTGAATAAGGATGGCCGGTTCAGGATGGAACTCCCTTACAGCTTCAATCCCTCGGTAATTCCATCTTCCTTCCTTCCGGAAATAAAGCCCCTACTATTCTAAGGGCCTATGAACCGGTTGAACTAGTCTACTCAGAAGAACTGAAGAGTCCTTCACCGGAAAGAAAGAATGTTAGACTAGGAAAGAGCTTTCATTTGTTGGGCCAGCCACCACCTTCATGTTAGGCCAGCCACCACCGGGAGGGTCCTCGAATCTTCTCCTCGTTGAGTTGTTTGAATTCTCCAACTAATCGACTACCGAGTTCCACTAATCTAGCTCGAGCATGCTTTCATTGAGTCAAGAAGATTAGAAAATCCTGAAGGCAACTCGTTAATTCCTTCCGAGAAAGTTAATTACCTGGGGGTCGAAGGAATGAATGCTATTAGCCCATCTTGGTCCTATTAGCTGGAGGAGGAGATAGGAAGTTAGGGCCCCAGGTAGCTTTGTTTCTATCCTGTGGGAAGGAAGGACCCCACTGCCTAAATTAGGCGGCGGCTCCTCATTGAGCGAGGGATAGTTGCTACTGTTACCGGACCATCCAAACGCCCTTAGAATAGTAGGGGCCATAGAATAGTAGGGCTCGCTGGACGGGGGTGAGGGATGGTCCCACAATCAATTACCCACCGGGGGTGAGGGCAAGGAGAATAACCCATGGATGGATGGTTGAAAGGTTACCCGGCCGGTTCAATCAGCTCCTGATCCAAGAAATAGAACGAGTTGACAACCCGGAGGTGTAGGCTAGGCGGCTCCTACTTTCGGAAGGGAGTTCAATAACGAGGTTCCAACTCTAGTTTGAGGCTATCTTCGTTATCAACAACGAGGTTCCAACGAACTGCTCTAATCTCTAGCCCAGGTAGTCCTTCATTTTCTAGCCCAGGAAGGCATTGGATTCCATCTCCTTCAACTATCGCTGGGTGGGAGGCAAGATCTTCTCTAGTTGAAGGGAAGGGAGTAGACAACTATAATACATTACCAGGTCCTCGTTGAGTTCCATCCTGAACTGCTGGAGTACCCGGCCACCCATTAAATAATATTGATTGTTCGGCTCCCGACGATAATACCCTGGGGGTGGAGGATGGAGCCTAACGAGACGGGGTGTTCAATGTTACGTAAGTAGGGGCCAGATAGGGGTGGGTGGGAATTGGAGCAAGGTCAACTATCTTGATTTCTGATAGCGGGGCGAGATTTTGGAGATTAGATTATATACGTAACATGCCTACTATAGAGGTAAGAGGTAGGGCCCCCCACCCCTCTTGTTTTTCAGTCCCCCCCACCACGGGGGTGGATATTCTAGGCAGGGGCAGGCTAGACCGGAGATGGTTGGTTTCCCTGAGCGAAATCAACGGCTATAGATCTTAGTTCAATCCTTGAGAATGATTAGGAATGGGTAGGCCTCTTTTTCTCTAGACAGGGTATTTTCTTTAATTTGACGTAAGGGGTGGGTGGGTGGCAACCCCTTTTGTCCCCCCACCCGCCCTACTATTCTAAGGGCCCTAGCCTCCCACCCGAGGCCTAATCCCGGCTATCTTCCCACTTCTATAATCTACCTCACGCCCCCTACCCCCTAGATTATAAGGGAAGGGCTCCCACCCAAGGCCAATAGGTCGGTGGGGTTTGGTGGGGTTGGGGGTTTAGTGCGTAACCAATCAATAGAAAGAGGCAGTGGGCTAACTGGGAAAAGAAAGGCTAATCGAGAAATAGGAAGGGGCCGCGCAGAGCTAAATGAAGTGGGTAACCACCCGTGACATTTCCCTCATTCCATTTCCCTTATTGTTTCCCAACCAACCCTATCTGCTCTACCCCAGTCGCTTGCTTTCCTCATTCGTCAATTCTGCGGGACAACGAAGCAAATGCTCTGGACGAAACCTCGGTAATCGAACCGGTTCATCGGGATCTAGTAGTTGCCCTCTTCTCTTAAGGCCGAAGGATCTCATAAACTACCGCCATCAAAACCCAGGGTTTCTAGCTTCGGTAGTATTCGTCGCACCCGGCTCTACTGTGCCATTTATCCATCCCCCAACCCCTCCTGTTTGATCGGTGCTGCATACATCTCCCAGAACGGGACCACCATACATTCTTCAGAGTGTGAGTTCAAGTTCCCAAGCACCTCAAGAAACTATGGGCGGAGTGTTTCAAACATGAATTCGAATGAATATTGAGATGAGGCGAGATGGATTTCCCCGAGCGCGATGTCTAGGAAGTGGAAGCGAGATGTTTGGTTCGGCCCCCCGATGATAGAAAGGCTGAATCGTGGGTGGGAGGGAGAATAAGGGCCCCCCACAATAATATATATATTCCCGTAGGGGCCCACAGATAGTCGGATTTATTCGATTGCCGGGAAGATAGCTCCTCAATTGGATCATCGGGATCAGTCGGGTCAGCGGGGTTGGCGGCAGTAGTCGATCGAAATGGTGGAGATGCGGATGGGCCGGAAGAGCAAGGAACGGATCCCATGGCTAGCTCGTCCATCAACCTATTCGAGAACACCCATATATTTCTTTCAATCGCTTCTCCGGGACACGAGCAATCTGCTGATAGTAGGAGATCGGTTTAATCACTTCATCGGGCAGGAGGGGACTCATGGCTTTATTCTACCCATGCGAGAAAGGATGGGATGGATGAGGTGGATGGATCATTCAATTGGTTGCCATAACCACTAATCGAGGCGGCTAGGTCATCACCGGGTCATCACGACGGGTCCGAACGAATCCAACTATAATGGGGGGGTGGGGGGGGGGGAATCACCAGCATCATATATAGGTGGGGAAGAAACGGGTTCCGATCCATATGCCACTAGCTATTCCCGAGGGGAGGTGAGAAGAGAAGAATCTCATCTACGAGCAGGGGACTAAGATCTGCTTTCACCACTCCGAATGGAGGTGGGAAGGGGGGAGAAGATTCAAGCTTTGATCCAGAGGCTGGAGAACTCTAATTGGTTCGGGGGAATAAGGAATATATTCTATTGTCGAGGGGATCACGGCTTGGGACGACGGATGGGGAATCGGGCACCGGCATTGAGAAGCAAGGATCCACAGGCAGGGGTTCGATCAACACCTAGAATCGGGTAGAAGTGGGCGGCCGGTGAACGGACTAAAACATGTGGAAGAGTCGAGAATGAATCCACCTGTCCAATCTCCTGCTTTTTCATTTCTTTCTTCCCCTTCTGGCGAGTGAATAACCATTTATTGCGTGCACTCATCTCCCCATTCCGGGTTCTCTTCCCTCGTGCACAGCTGGATCAGGGAAAAAAAGGAGTACTGCTATTCGTGTGGTGGATCGGGAGGTGGGATCGAGGTGGTCCGGGATGCTTGCCCGGCAAGGGACGAATGGAGGGATCTCATGCTCTCACTCAATCCGAATCAGGGCGATCCGCTTCTCGGAGGAAATCAGTAAGTGTTCGGGTTGGAGGATGGTATTGTAATCAATCTCTCTTTTCGATCTCGGCAAACAGGAGAATGGCTTTTGGTGAACCCTATGTTTCAACTAAACTAGCAGCCGGCGATCCCGGCATCTCTCTCAAAGATCTCTCAACTATAGTTGGCCCTAGCCGTTGATTCTCCTTGGCATGTTACGTATAGAATATGGCGTACCGGGATTGAAACTGAGAAACCCAATCTGAGAGAGGGCAAGGTAAGAAAGGGGAGGGTCAACTGTCCAGATTATAGATTGAAACTATCTAAACCTCTCTCTCAACGCCATATAGTAGCGACCCTATAGTTCCCACCCGACCCTTCGGGACCGGGGGGTGGGAGGCCCTTTCTGGGATGGGTGGGAGGGTGATTGTTGCGGGTGGGGGGACAAAAGGGGTTGCCACCCACCCACCCCTTGGCGAATGGGTAACAACTATATGGGGGGGGTGGGGTTGGACCGACCTAGCCCTTCGGGACCGACCTATTCGTCTCATGGACGGTCCCGAAGGGCTCTTAACCCCACCGACCATATTCGCCTTAGGTAGAAGGTGGGATGGGGAAAGATAGGGGAAGGTCGGAAGGATGGTCGGATGGATGGTCGGCCCCACCGCCCTATTCGTCTTAGGTCGGAAGGCAGGAAAGGGGAAGGTTAGGCCCAAGGGAGGCCCCTTCCTTCTCCCAACCTGACTTCTATCTGGGCTTTCACCCAACCCCACCGACCATGCCCTTCGGGACCGACCTGGCCCGATTCTATTCGTGGGAGGCCCCTACTATTTGAAGGGCCACCCACCCAGGGGGGGGTGGGAGGCCACCTCCCTATTGCCACCCACCCACCCCTTGGCGAATGGGTTCATCGAAGGGGTGGGTGGGGGGAGATCAGAGGGGGCCTCCCACCCAGCCCTTCGGGACCGACCATACTCGCAACAACTAGCCGAGGGTGGGTGGGGGTTAGGGTCGGTGGGGTTGTGTTGGACCGACCTGCCCCGACCATAAGACGAATATGGTCGGTGGGGTTGGGTTATTATGGTCGGTGGGGTTGGGTTATTTTCGCTTTCTCGGGCCCGTAGGGCGGGTGGGGGGACAAAAGGGGTTGCCACCCACCCCGAGAGGGTGGGAGGGAACTATAGTTGGGTGGGAGGATATAGTGGAGTAACATGGCCACGGGGCTTATAGTCCCACCCAACCCTGGCAATAGGGCGGGGGTGGAGGACGGTTGGGAGGCAGCAAGAAGTTAGTAACACCTAACCGGGGGTGTACGGATAGGCCCTCCTTACTAGAACCTAACACCTAACCAACTAAAGGAGGGGGTGAAGGTGACCGGTTGGAGAGAAAGATAGGGACTCAGCCGAGCCGGTAGGAAGCGACGAGGGAATTCAACTAGTTCGGTTACCCGGCTAATGAAAGCATGCTCGAGCTAGATTAGTTTCTTGCCTGGAGGTGAAGGGTGGCCGAACTCAACGAGGAGAAACCGGAGGACCCTTACCCCCGTCGCAGTTAGCCGGGGAGGGAATTATAAACGGCATCAGGGAGTTCCCTCAGGTTGGTTGTTTGGCTGGATAGAGTAGTTATCGGATAGGCTGCCCTCCCACCTTCCCTCCCTCGGAATTGGCCATAGATAGTTGAATAGAACTATAATCTAGCTCCAGCAGCTCCTGTTTTAACTCAACGAGGAGAATTAACAGCTACCCGGACTATTCAACTTCCTCCTCCAGCTACCAACTCCAGCTATTGCCTCTTTCGTTGGACAAGATGGGCTAATAGCATTCATTCCTTCGACCCCCGGGTGAGATGGGCCTTCACTGAACACCCCGCCCGATAGTTGAAGGGAAGGGCTTGCCTGTGGGAGGAAGATAAAGGTAACTTTCCCAATCAATACATCCAGCGGTTCTGAGGCAATAGGATATCGAGAAAGGGCTTCCATCCTTCACCTCCGGGCCAAAGAAACTATAGGTTGCCTAGTGTAGGCCACCCTTCACCCCCAGGGCCAACAATGCTTCTATAACTAGTTAGGGAGGTAGTTAAACATCTCTTCCGACCGGCTCGAGTAACTCAATCAATCAATCAATCTGCATTTCCTTCATTAATTAGTCCCCCTGCCCCGACCTGGGGGGGGTGGGAGGCGGGTGGGTCGGGTGGGGGGGAATCATAGTTCCAGGGTGTGCTTAAGGGAATCATAGTGTTTCTCTGGCCCTACCATAGCCCCTACCATAGAATTTTAGGGGCTATGGTAGGGGCTATGGGGTAGATTCTAGTTAGTTGGCAGCCTTCGGCACCGACCATATGGAACAACAACTATATAGGGGGGGGGGGGTGGGGGGGGCCCTCCCAGCTTCCACTGCTGGGCTTGCTCACATCTGGCTCCTTTACTAGTATAAGCGGCGCTGGCCGAGGTGCTGGCTCTCTAACAAGCTATGAAATTGGTGGTGCTGGTTCCGATGATTATCAATGGATTAAGGGTCAACCTAGCAGGATCTATAGGCCTGAACCGACTGGATCTACTAAATAAACTTCATCTAGAGGCGCGGGAAGTAAAGCTAGCCGCTATGACTTACCGCATACAGTGATTCTACTAGATGGGTTTCATGGGTATACGGACGGGGTGCTTACAAATGGGATTGGAGCACACGGGTTGCTATTGGCTTTAGCTCTATTACTAAATATGACCTACGTAGACCGCACTCATCATAGACACGTGGAGATGGCATAGACGCGGAGTCAGCTTATCTTGTTTCTCGCTCGAGTTGACTGAGCCAATTAACGCCGGCCCATAATCCATTGCCCTACTATTCTATGGTCAAGGCAACAAAGCGAGAAGTTATAGTTTTCCAAACCAACCGATTGATCATTCCCTTTTTCCAATAATTCTGGGGGTTTCGATCTACGAAATAAAGGGACAATGCCGCCGTCGGAGCATATCTCCCCACCATTGAGAGCTTCGTCCCGGGGCGGGCGGTTCGGGATATAGGGACTACGAGGAAAAACATACAATTCCGATAATAGTAAGGGCGTGCAAATCTTTCTGTCTCAGCTCGGGATGCATTTTATATATCTATATATATATATAGATATATATAGGAAGGAGGGCGAGTAGTTCCTCCGTGAAGCCTGGGTATTTGGATTGATCAGAGCCCCTCCACGCGGGAGTCTATTCAGCGCTAAAAGAGTCAATGTGCTCAAAGACTGGAAAGGATAGATTGATTGGTCCGTTAGATCGATCGCATGGTCAGTTAGATCGGTCGCATGAGGGCAGGAGAAGCGCTTCTACACACACACGTTTCTACACCTTGATCGCTTCTCCACACGGTTCCTCTGGATAGTAGGAGATTTTTCTTGGTCGGAGTCCTTGCCTGGAGAGATTTCTTTTACTGGCGGGCCAGGGCTGGCTCCTCTTATGTGCATCTCTTATGTGCGCATGAGCCCCACTTGCCTATAAAATTTAGGAAGTGCGAGACTGCCCTTAGAATAGTAGGGGCCCATAGAATTGTAGGGGATCAAGCAAGACAAGAATGGGGTTGCTAGAGACTTTGACTATTCTGTAGTAGATGGTAGTGCGTGAGATACAACAGCAGAGTGGGACTTCTCGGATTAGTGTAACCACAAACCACCTATCCGAGCTCTATACCTACCGCCTATGCTCTCGGTTGATTGGGGTAACGGCGTTTGGATTAAGAAACCTACCAACCTCCCTCTTCTCTGGGCCGGATCCGCGTGCTGAAAAAAGGAACCAGTCGGTCCCTACTATTCTAAAGGGCGGGCTGGAGATGAAATATGCCAGCAAGAATGAGCGGGTGAGAACGTTCTCTTCCAATGAATTCGAATCGCCCCTACTATTCTATGGCCAAACCAGTTCTCGAGGAAGCAAGCGTGAAACCATACTGATGAGTCGGAACCACTCTCTTTCTTTCCCGCCCACCCTGAAACGGGAACCACTCTGCATCAAAACCACCATCCCTTTCATGGTGTTGCAGAACTATATTGCTGGCACTAATAGAATAGATAGACTTTCCAACCAAAAGTAAGTGGTATCTGATCCTGTATGAAAGTTTCCCCGAATGAATAATGATCGCCCTCTTACTCTCTCTTGTTCAGACCGACCAGCTGTTCGTACCATTTGTCCCACATCCACTCGCCTAAGAAGAATCATTGCCGTTTTCTTTCCCGGAAATGGGAATGAATTATCCCATCTATATCTCTCTGTTCGGCCCCCTACCTATATAACTCGGGAGAACCGCACAGAACATCTGTGAATTAGACCCCTGCCTGAAAGAAATCCCCCTTCCTTCAAGAAAGAAGGAAATATAGGTGAAATGCTTAAAGGTTGACACAAAAAAAAGAAATCTATTGTCCGCTGAATCTTGCAGGCAGGAATTCTGGTTTCAATGACCCGCTGATAGGTGCCGCTTCTATGAATGGAAGGTTGCCGCTCGACTTACTCACTCATCAATCCTACTATTATATATAAGGGGCGATGAGAGAGAACCCGGGGCCCTTGAGAACCAATCATTCCCCCGCCCCCCCCTTCCATAGTTGTTGTTAAGTGTTTCCCTCATCCTATATACTATACAACATGGCAATGAAAGTACTAAAAACCTTGAATCGATAGAGGATCGATGCTCAACTAACCTTGCCGCTACTATGGATAGGGGGGAGAGGGGAACCCACCGCTCTATTCTATTCTATTCTATTCTATTCTTCTATCTAACATTCATTCATTCAGGTCTTACTCAATTCGAAAGGGAGTAGCATGCTGTCCCTATTGCCTTACAATCTATAGGGCGGCCGACCCAGGATCTAGCATGATTATCCCCCTCGCAATGCTATGCTGATGGGCCCCTAAAATTCTATGGGCCCTAAAATTCTATGGGCGCTAATGAGAGCAAAGCACATCTTTTTGGTACCTCTTTCTGCCCACCGACCCAACCTATTGATTTCAAAGTAAGCTCGACTACCTCCTACTTGAAAACTGATCCACAGAAGCTCCAACCGGTTGTTGCGAGCATGAACCGAGAAAAGGCAGTTCTTTGGTTCGCTCCTTCCCCGATGCGGGCAAGCAATAAATTTCCTCTCCCCTTGGTCGAGCACTCCGTTCCTCTATTGAAGACACCACTCTCTCAAAGACGTATATTTTAGCCCAACTACTGAATGAAGTAGTTTGTTAGGTCAATAGTTCGGGAAAGCCTATTTTCTTCCCTCAATGCTATGCCTTATGTCAAGTGTACACCAGGTACGTTTAGTTGCTCGACCAACGGGACCATAACCCGAGACCCCAAAAGACATCACTCCATAACACTAATCCACCACTACTTTTCTGTTGGTTAGGTTATCCCTTGATTTCTTCCCCTCAAAGAGCTAGCTAGAAGGCCCTCTCCCCCCGGTCGAGAGTTCGCAACCTCACCCTATATTTGTTCCCCTAAAAGAGATAGCCCAGGTAAGACCAGGTCCTGAAAGAAAGGCCTCTATTTATTATTCCCCTCAATCTAGCTAGGTCAGGTTATAACTATATTCTTCCCTCAATCACTCGCTAGAAGGTTATCACTCATATTTATTCCCCTCTTCCTTTGGTTTTTCTCGAGCGCCTCTGCAGGGTGGGAGGGAGATTAAGCGTCGGGCGAGCGACTCCGTTTCTCTCCGTGGGTTGGGTGGGAATCCAATTTGTCGAGCGCCCTTTACTATATTGGGGTTTGCAATTGAAAGAAAAAAGAGCAGTTACTTGTTGAGTGGCTCGTTCCCCAGCTTGTTTAGAGGCCTCCTTCTATGGTATTTAATTGAAATACCTCTGTGGCCGGCCTAATGAAATAAAATAAGTCGTTATTGCCTAGTCGGTCAAGCTTGTAATCGGGCTGAGAAGCTGTGTACCTCGTGATACTGGAAAGCATCCTTCCCTCGTGCTGCGGGCTGGGCTGGTTATCATCCATACCTCCAAGCAATAGTTCGAGTTATCATCTGTCCAAGCAAGTTACCTAACCCAAGCAATAGAATTGGTCTAATCCCATCTGTCTCTCGCTGTTCTAATCACTGGGCTGGTTACTGTATGCGAGAAACTGGTCTACCTCGGAGACTCTCGCGAGAATTGTTTCGCTGGTCAACCTGTACGCTAGGATGCTGGGCTGATCATCTGTGAACCAGACCTCGTGCTGCTCATGGGCTGGTAAACCTCCTAAGCGTTGGGCTGGTAAGCATCCATACCTCGTGCTAGTTGGTGGAGTGGTCATCGTCCCGACCTCGTGCTAGTTGAGTTGTTGGGCTGGTAATCATCCATTGCTTCACGCTAACTAATGCTTCTATCGCTAGCTGCTCCCACCAATAGCTATTCTCGTCTCCCTCACCTACTAGCTCTTGGAACGAATAACCGGTACTGCTACTACTCTCACCAATAGCTATTCTCGAGAGCTATCTAACCTTCCAAGCAACCTTACCTGCCTACCCTTACTGATTACCCGAACCTGCCAAGCTATCTATGGGCGGCTAGGCAGTAAAGAGAAGTCTCTATAGGCGGGTAGGATATAATGAATATAGACCCAGGAGAGAGGAGACTTGTAAGGCGGGCCTGTCGGCCCTGATTCTTTCCTGCGGTAATGATAGATGATTCCTTCTTGATTCCTTTAATGACAACTATACTATAAGTCGTCGTCCCTATCTGTATCCATCCCTTTCGTGATTGGCTGTATTGGTTCCACCACCCTGCATTCGAACGAGAAGGAAGCAAGCGCCACCTGTTCAAGAAGTATTCATGAGCCGAGCTACTAACCGGAGCATCCCTTATTACCTCGACTGCTAGGTATGGGTAGGACTATCTTCAGTAGTCCATAAGAGGGCCCCACTGCGCCATCATCCGTCCAGAATGGAAATTCTAGCTAGAGCTTGATAGGCATACCATCAAAAAGCGTTTTCTCTCTCTGGTTCGGGCGCATACCACCGGGGATCACCACCCAGCTGGGGATAGCACCACCTAGCATTGCATTACCGATTACTGATTAAAGGGTAGGGCTAAACTCAGGGGTTGGGGGACCACCATGAATGGAGTCCGGAATGAATACTTATTTGAAGCGGATTCGAAGCCGGGCAAGCCCCCTACCATTTTATAGGACGTATAGAATCTGGCCGGTCAACTATCGGAACTAGAGTTTCCCACCCACCCGCCCCTACTATTCTAAGGGAGAGTTACTTTATCTTCCTCCCACCCTACACAATTAATCCGCCCATCCCCCCCCACCCCCCGGGGGGGAATTCCCCCTACTATTCTACTACAATTCCCGGGTCCCCACAGCCTTAGCCCCCCCTACTATTTGAAGGGCTAGCAAGCTAATTAATTACCATCCCCACACACATCTACCCGACTAGAACTCCCAACTATAGTTCCCTTAAGCACACCCTGGGGCCGGGAGGGAATAGTAAGTGTAGGGTGGGTGGCCCTACTATTCTAAGGGAAGCGGTGGGGATTGCCCTACTATCTAAAGGGCTAGCAGGTTTCTAAATGGCAGTGGGGTGCTTGGCCCCTACTATTTTAAGGGGCCAACTATAAAGGTTCCCTCAAGCACACCCTGCATAGCGAATAGTTATGGTGGGTGTTCATGCCCCTACTATTCGCCAGGGGAACATGGGTGGGAGGGAGAAATATACCCCCCACCCATGGGAACTTGAGCGGGTGGTTCATATGCAGGGAAACTAGCCAGCGGCCCTGCATCAAGCACACATGAACTGCATGAATGTGGAAGAGAAAGTCATACCCGGTTCATTGGGAATTCTAGTTGAGCACACCCTGCTGATGAATTCTAGAATCAACGAATCTACCTCCACTATAGTTCCCACCGTGCATGCAGGGGGGATGGGTGGATTAATTGTAGGGGATGGCTAGGGGGGGGGGATGGGTAAATGAATTGCCGTTGCTGGGCATGTTACGTATAGAATATGTAGTTGACCGGTACGCCAGTATTATTCCCAACCCAACCCTAGCCATTCCCTCCTGCATGATGAACCGGAGATAGTGGCGTAACAACTAGAATTCCCCTCCTGCATCACCCGGTGGGAGGAGATAGTAACTGCAGGCCCGGACGGGTATCTCCGTCCTGCATTCCGTTATAGAGAAAGTTTTTTTCAATCTTGAACCCATTCATCAGGCATGTACGCCAGATTCTATACGTAACATAATTCCCCCCCCAACTACTTATCCCACCCATTCCCCCTAGCCATCCCCACCCAACCCGGCCCCCACCCTAAGGCCTGCCGAAGGCAGCCCCCCCACCCCCCCACTATAGTTGTTCCCGGCTGCCGATGAAAGGCAGGCCCCATAGAATAGTAGGGCTATAGAGGGTGGGTGGGGGTGGCGGGGCGGCAAAAAAGGGGTTTGTGGTGGGGTTGGCCCCATAGAATAGTAGGGCCGCCCTAGCTTCGCCACCAGGGCTTCGCCCCGTAGGGGCCGCCCTGAGGCCCCGTAGGGGGGTCGGTCCCGAAGGGCAGGTCGGGGTGGGTGGGAGGCTATAGATTGCCCCAACCCATTCTCCTCGACTCAAGCTTCAACGATAATGGTAATGGGGGCTCTCGTCGGTGCACAATCTATATGGATGCAGAGGAAGATAGTCGTGCAGGTCCATACCCGGATGCAGAACTGCCATATCTATATAGGGAGGTCGAGCAGATATGGATAGGGTTCATCGGGGGAGTCCCGGTGAAGACCTCCAGATAGATAACTAACTACATATCCATCCGATATGCAGAGACCGGTTCACACTTCACTTGAGTTGAGATCAGATCGTTCCGCATCTCCGGACACCGCATCTCTGTAGATCAGATCGTTCCGCATGAATCAGGCATCTCCGCTCTATCTATATAAGGCATAGCGGGCTTACGAATCCGAGCGCCCCCATTACCATTATCGATACGTCGCGCCCTTCTATTTAGCCGGGGATCATATCTGTGATACTCTGGGTTGGTGATGCACGTGACGAGTTGATATAAAGGGGATCCCTGTATTATTGCATATAGAGATGGGGATGGGATCGGGGATAGGGGGCACTTGCGCCATACCAATCCCAATCCCAATCAATCTTAATCCTCCCTCCCACATGAACTGCAGGGGGTGTCCCAATCATGTACGTAAGTTGTATTACGTAGATGATAATGTGGTGATCACACTTGATTTGAAAGCCCTACCATTCCCCCCCACCCGCAACTCAATAGACGATTTCAGCAAAGCGATAAGATATATAGGGCGTTCGGAATGATGGCACGGCACGGTCATTCCTCCCCCTCCCCTATATCTCTATATGGGGATCAGCGAATGCGAATGCGGATGCGGATGCCGGGGTCAACAAATCCTTGCTCAATCGGAGCCACCGGGCCCATGACATGAAAGAGTTGGTCCTCGATGAACCCCATGTTGGTATTGGTATAGGGAGGCCGAGGGGGAGGGCCCCTATCTATACTCGATGCTGGAAGTGGCTTCATCAGTTGATAGTTGATAGTTGTACTAGCTGACTGATTAGAGACCAAGTCGTATCACGTGTACAATGGATACGTGTCCCTAGTTCCGAATGGATACGTGCTCCCGTATATTCTATAGATAGTTGGACTATCGCTGCTACTATTGCAGTGGGGCCATATCTACCATCCATATCTATATATAGGTGGACCACCCAATGAAGTTGCGCAAGTGATGCGCCATACCATAGCAGTTGTATTACATATATAGATATATATAGATCTATATATATATCTATATATATAATACAGTTGCAGTGGGCACACTGGTGGGTGGTGGGCACCCTGGGGTGGTCGGAATATCACTATTCCAATGGAGTGGGGAGTGGGCCACCTACCTACCTATAATTACAATATGGCAATATGGTGCACATTCATCGAATAGTCGAGCTCCGCGGCGCACAAACCGTACCATCAATGTCCTCAGAAGCGAGAAGCAATCGGCACGAGATTTCTGCTTGCCCTATATACCCATCTGGCGAGGGTCCCTTTCTATTTCTATCCGGCGATAGATCGAGAGAGACTAGGCTTAGGCTATAGCTATATAGTAGTCGGCATCTATACGGATATTATGCCATGCCCGCCATATAGATATATAGGGGCGCATAAATGCCCAGTCCTCTTTTCCCAAAGGCATAAATGAATGACCCCAGATAGACGACTCGCCTCGACAGAGATCTATGTAGGGCCCGCATATCATATACTTCATGTATATAGTCGGTCGAGCGCCTAACCCTATCTATGAAAACCCCCTATCCATATGGCGATAAGACGAGGGGTTCGCTACGCTCCGCTCCCTCCTCAACCAACCGAACCTCTATCTATAGTTCTATCTGGTCAATCGAGGGCCCCCTCTATCTCTATCTATATGGGGTTGAGCCCTATCTGTATACGGGGGCGTTTCTCGGCTATATAGACTCGGGACTCGGGACTCGGCACTCCCCCGATGAACCCTATGTATATTAACTGTTCGTGATACGACTGATGACTGGACTGATATCACGTATCTAATCTAATCATTGGATGGATGGATACGTGCGTGTATCCCTATATATAGATATGGCCTCAACTCGACATTATCTATATGGAGGGTTGACTGACTATCTATAGTTCTCGAATTGATAGGGGAGGGGAGGGGGGAGGCGAATCCCACCTTGAATCCGTCTGCTCACTATGCAGACCGGCATTGACCCACCGGCATTGAATGGAGCAACTTGAATCCGTCTGCTCACTATGCAGACCGGCATTGACCCACCGGCATTGAATGGAGCAGGAAAAGAACCCAGTGATAGTGATAGATAGATGGATATGACCCCCGTTGCTGGAGTCAAGGCCCCGATCACTCCTTATCCGATCTGTCAATCAATACGGATAAACCTGCGATAGCGGTAATCTGATCTGTCAATCAATACGGATAAACCTGCGATAGCGATACATGGGCCCCCGATCGGCGATTCGATCAGTGGACAGGATTCTCATACTCTACTCACCAATCCACCATCACCAACCATCTCATCCATCCCCCATCTACTCCGCTCACTCCCGGCAATCAATAGAAATAGATGGCCCATCTCCCAATATGCAATCCCGTAGAGGGCCCTGGACGACAACGACTACAGCAGCAGTTAGATATCCGTAGACGACAACGACTACAGCAGCAGTTGGATAGATATCCGTATAGTATATTCGAGCCCTGAATACGACTAAAGACCCTGAAGGGAAAGGGAGAGGTGAAGTCTGTTGTCGACATCTTATTCATGGTCGTCGAGCCCCGGTACACTAAAGACCCTGAAGGGCCGCCATCGAGAGGTGAAGTCTGTTGTCGACATCTTATTCTCACAAAAAAGGCATGCTGCTCTGCGATTACGACCATGGCTGGATAGTAGATAGGAAGACTAGTCACAATACTTTCACTCACAGTCCTAAGCATGTTACGTACAGATTCATCTGGCCTACTAGAAAATAGCCCCCCTGGAATGAATCTGTGTTCGGTTGGGGCCTCCTGCCTTACTCCCTAAGGTTGCAAGGGGCGATCCATCAATGAGATTTAGGGTCGCTTAGGAAAATGGCTATTAAAGTGGGTTCGGTAGCATCATTAGAACATGATCAATAGGAAAGAAAGCCGGGGTAGATAAGAGGTAAAGGTAGCGCAGGGCGGAGTAGGAAAGGACAGGAAAGAACCGTAGAGCAGACAGTAAGGGCCTACAAGTAGGGAAGGCAGGTTCGGCTAAACACTTTGATGGCTGGTGATCTTTTAGACGGGGTGGACCGGCAGCGATGGTTTCAATAACGAGGTTCGATCCGGGCCTTCGGCTCAATCGTTCCCACATAAACCTTTACTGCATCATTACAAGGAAGGATAAAAGGCCGCGTGCGTGCACCCCGGAGATCCGGTGTACGCTTTATTATATGCAAATGTGTCGCCATAGGGCCGATGAACCGGTTATTAATCGATCTCTGACAGGAAGAGCTGGGCACGTCAAGATCGGTCGTGCTATTACTATCACAATGTCTTGATTCACTGATCGTCAATCCGCTACAGGTCAGCGCTAAGAAAGGACACGCCCGAATACAAGCCATATGCCTCCACCTAAGGGCACCTCACCAAAGCGCTAGTAACTGAAGCACTAGCCGCCCACCCCCACCCTATACTGAGATACCGATCGATCCGGTTATGCAAATCCCGAAACCAATGCCAGATCACTCATCCGATTGCATGCCCAAAAGCGGCCCACCCAACAGTAGCTACCTAAGCCGTGCCCCAGATCCCGATGTCGAGAATAAATCCATCGATGCCCCTTCATTTCGTATGGGCCACATGCTAAGACCTACCAAGTTCAGTCAGCTACATGCCGTATGAGCCCGAAGCTAACCCAACTTGCACACTCCGATGGCGAGACGAGATATCGATCGGTCAACACCTGCAGAATCAACACATGCCATGAACCTACCAGCGCCGTACCGAGGGATCAATCTACCAGCTCAAACTGAGCCACATGCTCCGATCAATGATGCTATCCAACCGAACTAGCTACCCCCACCCTAATCTCCTCCCACCCACCCCTGCATGCAGGGGCAACGACTGGATCTTCTATTGGTTATGAATCAAGCGCTTAAACTGGTTCTTCGAAGCACTGGATCGCAAGCACCATCAATTGCTTCTGCCACAGATAGGTCCCCCCCCCCCACCAAGCAGGGGCTTCTGGCTCTAGAAATGGAAGGGCTCGGATGCTTATGTCAGTGGGGGCGGCTTCTACAGGTTCTTCAACTGATGAAACGACTGCCCCCTACTTTATCTATAGGCGACTGAAGCATCTGGGTCATCCGGAGCTTAATCTCCCACCCGGCATTTCGCTCATTGGAATCTTAATCGGCTCGAAAGTCAGAATCTAGATCTTGATCACGAAGGTCGTATGTACCAAAGCCGGATGGTAAAGGGCCAAAGCCGGTTCTTCGAAACCAGAGCCGGACGGTGAACGGGAGGAACTACTAAGCCCACTAAGCCTGGTAGGAATAAAATTGCTGAGCCCGGTGCTGATGAAAGGAAGGAAGTTCCAAACCCGAGAAAGCAGGTAAGTCTACTTCTGCTCCATCAACTTCTGGAGAAGGACATAGAATAGTAGGGCCCCTTAGAATAGTAGGGGCCGGGTGCTCCCTCCCGACTAATGGAATGGAATGGAATAGTTGGTTAAGAGTCAAGTTGGTGAATTGGGTTGGTGGGACTTGGAATAGTCAGCCCAATCTCCTTTGATGGCCCCAATCGAGGGGATAGAGAGAGAAGAGGAAGTGGGTTTAGTTCGATACCGGTAATGTGGTTGCTCCCAACTATAGATAGAAAGCGGCCGGGGTGGGCCCCTACTATTCTATGGTGGAGGAGATGGGTTTGCGAGTAGAGAGAGTAGATAATCTATACGTAACACTCTTGGTTGCGGGGTGGTGGGGCCTATACTATGTTACGTATAGAATCGAGCCCTATAATTCTTAGTTCAACTAAAGTTTATTTCTCCCTACTATTCTAAGGGCCCTACTATTCTCAAGGGGACGATATTACTAACTACCCGCCCCTACGGGCGATGAGACGATATTGAAAACAACCAAACCCACCGTTCATAGGATACAGTTGGTAGGCCTATAGAATGGTAGGGGTACCAATGCATGTTACGTTTAGAACCATTATTGAAAGAAACCGCTTTAACCTGGGGCTCCTTCTCCACCCACATTTGAATTCCTTTTCTCATTATTGCTCATTCGACGACCCGATGAACTCTGTCGACCCGGTTTGAGGAGATGAAAGACACTCGATTGATGAATCGAGGAGATGAAAGGCACTCGACTGGAAGGAAGAGGAGATGAAAGACACTCGACTGAAAGGAAGGGGGATCGGAACCAGGGAAAAGAATACATTATTTCTTGTTCATTGATTGTCGATGCACCCTACCTGTCACCCGTGTCAGCAGCAACTCAACCGACTGCTGATCGAATTCCCTCTTTTCGACCCGTTGTTCGACCTTCAACGCCGATGAACCCCTACCCGAGCATTGTCGCCCTCCCCACCATTTGTTGCACTCGCCTAAAATTCTATGGGCCAGGGTTGGGTGGGACCCCATAGAATTTTAGGCGGGGAGAGGAAAAGACAAGAAGGTAGTGGTCCAGCCTCTCAAGCCTTCCCCCTCGGCCCCTACTATTTGAAGCGGTTTCCTCACTTTCAACGGATAATACAGATAGAGCTACGGATAGCAGTGTTGGAAGCATAGGATTTTGGAACAGTGAACTCCCCGATTTCAACTCTTCCGTCCACCCCTACCCCTCCCTTTTTCCCCGCCCCTGGGGGCCCTGCCTGGGCTTAGCAGCAGCTAGTCCAGCCTTCCAAGCCTCAATTCCTTTGGATCCCCGTTTATTGAATTCCCCCTTCCCCGAGGTGCCCGGAACCAGGAACCACCGGGGACTAAAGAATGAAACCTCCTGCCTCAGAACCGCAATGAAATGGTTTACATTTATCTCCCCGTGCCGAAGTCGGATCCTCGGAATAGAACCGCATCTCCCGGCAAGAAGAGAAGCATTGGTCCCGCTCCTGCTGCAACAGATACTAATGAAGAGTTCATGAAACCCCTACCTTGGGATCCGGGAGAAGCGACCTGCCGAATAAAGATTCGTTCTCCGCCAGGCTCCCTATGAACCGGATATTCCATGACCTGGGCCTAGCGAGATATGATGTCGCAACCTCAGGTCCGGTGATGACGAACCGTTGCTTCGAGTTCCCCATAAAGCTCATTCAAACCTGCTTCTGGTCGTGGTCCAGCCCTGAGAGACGGATGAGGAGATGAAAGATAAGGAGTTGTTGACTGGGGGAGACGGAAGCAGCTGCTTTGATGATGAATCCCCTACCCCTAGATTTGGAGGGATAGGATACATTTGATTGAATTGTTCTCGAGAAGATGGATCTTCTGTTGGTTGATCAATTGCTGCTTTTGCTTCCTGCTACCGCTCCCGCCCCCCCCCTCGGGGAGAGAAGCTCCTCCTGGAGCACCCGTGCCAGTCCCTGCCCTAGCAGGCAAGATATTTCATGACCTTATGAACCAGAATGAGGAACCTCAATCATAGAACTGCTATAACACTCCTCAACACTCCTCATCCGGCAAGGCGACTGGGATCAACTACATTTCATGCCCCTCCCCTCCCGATCAACCCCACCTGCCTCTATTGGTTGGACCGCAAACCGGGCTAGCTACTACTAATGAGTGGGGGCCTTCCGATCCAATGAAAAGAGAAGTATTTCTGGACCAGGAACCAGTCGAGTGATCTCCGGATAAACCCTTCCCCAAAGAACAGCCTCTCAAGCATCAATTCCTTCCCGGGACCTGGAAGCTGTGTTTGAGGTTCACCGCCTTGTCCAAGGAATGGGAAAGGCCCAGAACCGGGTTACAGATTGCCGGGTAAGATGGAACAACCTGAGAGGGAAGGAAGGCAGGTGAGTGATCCGTCTTCTGAAATACTCTTCTTTCTTCTGATGCCAGATACTTCTATAGTGGTTCAGGAGTTCCCAGATAAGATGGAACCAGTTTCCGGGGAAAGGAAAGAAGACTGATGAATTCAACCGGAAGCCATCCATGAAGAAGTAGTGGTCGTTCGACCCACCTCTGCTTCTGATGGACTTCAGTGACTTGACCATTTGAGGGAAGAGGAGCGGGAGCCACTCGACCATTCTTCTCATTCCCACCCGGAGCTACGACTGCCCGTCCATCTTCGACCCCTATCAAGGAAGAACCGTATTGAATGCCATCCCGATCCCTCAACCCAGAGGATCCACACTAAAGATACACCGGGGCCCAGGTGTTGATCGGATGAAGAACTCCGGAGCAGTTGACTGATTCGATGAACCACCCCTGCTGGAAGACCTGCCTTTGCTCCGATTGCCGGGCATCCAACAAGGAAGGATCCTGCTTCCTCCCCCCCAGCATCCCAGATATTGCAAAACCCCCGACTTCCTTTGTTCCCCACCCGTCTCGGGAGACTCGACCGGAACTGTCCCAGTGAATAACCCGGACCAGCCTAACCTGCCTGCTGCTGGAACTGGATTTATTGATCGAGTGGTCGCACCTTCCCCTGGACCAGCATATTGTTGAAGAAGCTGCCTTTTCAAGCTCACGACCCGATGAACTCTGAGATATGCAACTATATGGGGGGGGGGAACGAAAGAGACAGATGCACTACTAATCAACTACCTTGACGAAGATTGGATTCCTTAACCTTGACTCCTACGGCGATACTCTGCCAAAAGGAGAGGACTCGACCTGGACTGATAAGCAGCCATTCCATAACCTGCCTTCAACAGAGAACAGAATACATTGGATTGGCCTGCCCCGACTGACTTCTCAATTCACTGATCAGCATCCCACAACCCTTATAATATAGGGCTCAATCCCACCTGCCTTTAAAACTCCTCTTGCCCCGCGAGATCAATAGTCCTGCGGTTCGACCCGGAGAACTCTGGAATCACAGAAAAGAAGTACTGTATTGTAGCCGGGCCGGCCGCTTACCCACATTTGGATCCGTTGACCTTGACTCCCATGACCCGGGAAGGGGAAATGAAAGCAAAGATTCGGAGACTTCTACTGCAATCGAGGGCTCACATGGTCGATCGACGAGGATGGAAGACGGAAGCAGCGTTCCCATAGAATTGTAGGGGCGACTGCCTGGGCCGAGCCAGATATCTCATAACCTGCCGAATAATCGAGAAAAGAATAGTCTTCATCAATGGACCAGTTTCATAACCCTCTCAGCAGGGGAATCCCCCAATACCAGATGCCCATGATGGAAAAAGATTTGTTGTTCAATCCGCCCCCTGTTGCTAATATAGTTGTTGATGATTTGCTCCAGCCTCCCAATCCGTAGAAAAAAGAGAAGTTGGTCCGATGGGAATCAACCCTACATCCGCCTGGGCTTAGCAAGATATGTCATAACCTCCCGAATCAATCAGAGGTGTAGCTGCCGGTTACGGATCCTCCTTTCTTTTGGCTGCCTCCGAACCCCAGCCTATGAAAGCTGATCCCGGTTCACCTCTCTCGACTCTATTTGAAACCAGATGCTCGCCTCGGATCAAGAAATGAAAGAGCATTCATTAAGTTGTTCGGGTACAGGAGCTCCTCCTTCTGCCTGGGCCTTGAAGCCCATATCATAACCTCGATCGAAGAATACAGCTGCATAGGTGCCCGGCGGAGACGAAAGAAGATTTGTTGGTCCGGCATGCCCATTGTTCCCTATTGTTCGAATATTTCCTCACTCGCCCTTTGAATAATTATTGATGGCAGGATTTATTCTGGATAAGAAAACGGTGAAGTGGTAGCCCCCACCTTTCGTTCGAACCACAGGAGGGAAGGATAG
This sequence comes from Sequoia sempervirens, assembly GCA_007258455.2. NCBI lineage: Eukaryota > Viridiplantae > Streptophyta > Pinopsida > Cupressales > Cupressaceae > Sequoia > Sequoia sempervirens. The sequence goes on from VDFB02259099.1 coordinate 25,672, forward strand.
AATAGAACTGCATTGAACCCCCTCCTCTGATCTAGTAGTGATGATGCTCAACCCGGTACTACAGAAGGCGGAAGCAGCGTTATTATCCATCCATCAAATCCTGCCACAGTCTCTTGGTTTCACTCCTCTCCTCCGAAAACCTCTTCCGCCTTCTCCGCCTTCCGAAGGGAACAGCAGCAGTTGCTGATCCAGCAGCAGTGGCCCTTACTATCCATGGGCACCACCACCAGGTTATCCCTCATCTTCACGGAGTGCTGTGTGGGGCCCACCTTTCTGTGGGGATGGGTGGGTGGCCCTTCAAATAGTAGGTTGGGTTGGGTGGGCCCCTTCTGTGGGGATGGGTGGGTGGCCCTTCAAATAGTAGGGGTCGGCGGCACTTCGTTCAATGAGTGACAGCTGAGGAGGAGTTCATTGGAGTTGCGAAGGGAGTGCAAGAGAAGCTCCGGAACTGGTTATTGACACCTACCGACCCATCTCCGGGGGAGGAAACGAGAATATGGGGAGCGTCGAGGCCGGGTACCTGGGGAACAGAGCCAATCCGTAGCAACAAAGGCCCCGATGAACCACTCAAACACCTCTCCCGACATCCTTCAGCCAACCACCTTTCAATTCCCCTCTCAGATAGTTCAGTTTGTTGGATCTGGGAGCCATGCAGGACTAGGAGTAGATCCCAGCTGGAGGCCTCGATGTCTTGGAGGATACAGTGGGCGGGTGGAGTAGGAAACAGAGGGAATTCTTGGAGCGAGGGTAAGGGAGAGGGATGAGAGGAATGGGGAGTTGACTGGCAAGGTCAATTCTCCTCAACTATCTCCGGATCAGTTTACTACTCGACTTCAATGAGAGGTGGCAGCCATTTCATAAATCGAATCATCAGCTCGACAGGCGGGAATGGAAGGAGGAGGGAGATAGGCCGGACGGGAGAATCCTACGCCTGACCGGTCTTGTGGCTAAAGAGTGGAGACCAACCCCTAATGGATTCGATCGGCGGCCCATAGAATAGTAGGGCCTATTGTTGGGGATTGGGAAGTTGGGGAAGGTTGAGGTAGGGATTCCGTTCAGTTAGTCCACTCACTTGGTAATTTTTTCAGAGATCCGGCTGCCTCCTTCCTTTCTCTCCGTTTCCCTTCTCCCAGTCGGGCATCAACTATCCAACCACGAGTTCTGGGAGGCTGGTCATCAATCACGACGGCTTAGAATGGATGGGACGGCTATCCAACACTAATTGGAGGGAGGGGGCCTCTTCCTGGCTCGACAGCAACACTTAGCTCATCATCGGGGGCATCGGATCCAAGAACGGATGGCAAGGCCCCGGGAAGGCTGGCTAAGAATTGACTCGTCAGAACACCCGCCCCCTCTTTTAATTAATTGCATCGAGCATCAGCCTACCAGCGCTTCGCTTTCTCGCCCCCCCCCCATTATAGTTCAGCCTTCGGCACCGACCATATTGGAACAACTATATAGGGGGGGTGGGGGGGGGTGGGGTTGGACCGACCTATTCGCCCATAGGGGCGTGGGAGGATATAGGAGGCCCGCCTAGGATGGTGGGGTCGGCCTCGGGTGGGGATTATAGTTCCCCTGGCACTCCTGTTCATCGAGACCATTTGTATCATTAGGAGTCTACCCCTAACCCTCCATTCTTGTCCAAGCATTAGTGTCCCTCTGCAAAGAGGTGCATGTTATAGACCTACCTGCTATGTTTGGCCCCCACCTTTCTCAGCCCCCCCGCCCCATTCCCCCCCACCCGGGGCGCCCTCCCTATAGTTGATAGTAGGGCAGAGACGGAGGATCGGACTACCCCTAGGCATTCTCCCTTTTCATCGGGATTATAGAGTCTAGTCGGGCCCATACCCATCCCCCATCCCATAAACTGTCGGCACGAGATCAGATCAGATATAGGGGCGCCTACGTTCTGTTCTATCCGGAGAGGGGGCCGAGAGCTACTATGGATAGGATGCCCCTCGCCCTTCGGCGGATATAGAGGGGAGATATAGGTAGGGGCCTATCTAGTCTATACCCCCTCGTCCTCCCGAGCAGCACTAGAACCGGAACTAGAACTATAGATGGGATGGTCGGCGCGAGTCTCAGTCTCCCCCCATCCTCGATCTGATCTGCAGAAACCCCATCCGATCCATAGAGATCTGGGCGCCCTATATAGCTGGAAGTTGAGGTATATAGAGCTGGAAGTTGAGGTATACATAGTAGAGCCGACGGGACTAATCTCTGATAGTCGACGATCCGCTTCGCTGATGGACTAAGGTGCTGTATCGGAATTGGGGGATAGAGGATTGGATTGAGGAGATCGATCTGTAGATATAGATATAGATAGGGGCGGGCCCTCTCAATCAATCGAATGGTTCGCTATCTATAGATGGAGAGGGGCCCTCGGCCTCCCGAGCATAGGCCATCACCGCTTCCGCTTGATCGATCTCCCTAATCCCATCCTTTGTGCCGTTACGAATAGCTTGGAGATGCCATCACCGGTTGGGAGATGCCATCACCGGTGAAACTCGGACTAGACTTCATTCACTTCACCCCGATAGTGGGGTGGGGGCAGCTATATCAGTAATAGGTTGGGTGAGAAGGATGTTCAGGTGGGAATATATTTTGTAGGGTTGATTATAGACCATAGATGGATGACTATCAGATCGATCTGTCTATCGAGATTGAACCTGCTGAATGAACCCCGACTCGCTCTCAGAGAAACGAATGGCTGCTTGCTGTCATAACCTCTCCGTATGGAGTGGGAGTGGGAGTGGAGTAGTCCAGATCGGATTCGGATCCACACACACTTTGGGCTGGGCTATATATATATATATATATATATATAGCAGGCAGGGGCGACTATATCTGCACCCTATATATAGTATAGATATGGCAACAGGACGAGATAATAGTAGATCTCGACCATCGGATCGGCCATGATGAAATGATATAACCGCCCGCCTAGGCTTCGCCACCGACCATATGTGCCCCCCAGATCTATATATAGCCTTTAGCTGACCCCCTCTATATAGAACTCTGCTCTGCAGATCGACAGCCCTTTAAAGCTAATCTCGAGCTATAGGGGCGGGCCCTATCCCATTTATCTATATGCCGTCGGGAGAGTTCCTCCCCAGCCCATTTCTCTAGAGAAGAGTAGGCCGTAGTCCCTCAACCTCAAGGAGGTTGAGGCTATAGATAGTAGAGGCCCTCCCCCTATATAGTCGGGGGAGTGCCCCATATAGAGATAGGGGCCCTACGATTTCTGCCCGTCGAAATCGAGTGGTTCACTACGCTACGCTCCGAGAGCTAAATTATTTGCCGAACTATCTATCGGGCCACTACTTCATTAACGGGCGGGGTCCTCCCGGGCCACTTCAATGAAGGGCTCCCCCCGGGAACTAGGAGGTTGGGGTGGGTGGGCAACTACCAAACCCGGGTGTTCATGGGGGAACTATAGTACTACCTCTCCCCACCTGAACATCCCTAGGGTGTTCATGAGGGAGTTAGCCGGTGAGGTAGATAACTGTAAAGAGGGGGGGGGTGGGGGGATGGGTAGATAATTAGCCGTTCCCCAGATCGATTCTCGAACGTGCCCTTAGAATAGTAGGGGCCCACCCCCTAGAATAGTAGGGCATCTTTCTACGTAACATGTTGGGGTGGGGATAGGGGTAGGGCCCGTCAATATAGGACGGGGTGGGGATAGTAGGGGCGGGGATAGGGGTAGGGAGAACCCAACGGATAGGGGTAGGGATAAGGGGTGGGGATAGGGGTAGGGCCCTCAATATAGGACGGGGTGGGGACCCCTATTAATTGGGGTGGGGATAGGGGTAGGGAGAACCAACGGGTAGGGGTAGGGGTAAGGGGTGGGGATAGAGGTAGGGGATAGGGGTAGGGGATAGGGGTAGGGGCTGGTGGGTTGCCCCGGGCCCTACTTAACTATAGTTTAGTTGCGGGGGGGCATGTTACGTAGAGAATCTGGACAGTTGACCCTCCCAACTAAACTATAGTGGGGCATGTTACTAACTATATCCTCCTGAACACATGAACAGGGTTGTTCATGTGGGAATTGGAGAAAGGCCAATTCAAAATCTCTATTGCTCCTGAACTACCGCATCTAGCCCTACCTCTATCTCGGTTCAATTTTGACATATTTCATAAACTAACTAACCTGATTCTTCAATAATAGTGGATGAGTGCCAATGAATGATAAGCGTGGAGAGCTGTTTGCGGGGAAACTTGCAAGTACAGTTTGGGGGGAGGAGTACCCGCCTTTCTATTCTATAGTGGGGGGGGCGTCGACCCAACCTTATGAGTATTCGGACTATAACAGTTCCGATGAACAGTCACCAACTTTTGACAGTTATATGATTCCAGAGGAGGATCTAGACCTGGGTCAATCGCGTTTATTGGAAGTGGACAATCGAGTGGTTGTACCAGCCAAGACTCATCCACGTCTGATTATAACATCTGCTGATGCACTTCATAGTCGGGCGGTCCCTTCTCTCGGAATCAAATGCGATGCTGTACCCGGGCGTTTGAATCAGACTTCCATTTTGCCGCTACGAGAAGGCGTTTATTACGGTCAGTGCAGTGAGATCCGCGGGACCAATCATGCCTTTATGCCTATTGCCGTAGAAGCTGTCTCTTTGAAAGATTATGTATCTTGGGTGCTAGCCAATGCGCACGATCTAAGAGCCGAATAAATAGAGTTAATAGAAGTTGGCTCAATACGAATGGAATAACCCAATGGTCGACCGTATAGAGCGATCCAGAGAAAGATTCTATACTATCCATGCCCACAACTCTATCCGGATCATCGGGTATTGATTGCTGGGTAGGGGGTGGGGTATAGGGCGATAGGGGTGGGGTAGGGGTGGATAGATTGCCATGGGGGCACTATAGATGCGGATGGCAACTCTATATAGTTCCCGGGCATGGAGAGTCTAGAAGTTCCATATGGGCGATAGATCCGGTTCAGGGCTTTCGAGAATCGATCGCCAGCCTCTCAACTACTATCTATAGTTGGTTGGAAGGGCTATCGAGAATCGATCGATCTGTCGGCCTATAGTTTCTTATGGCGATCTCGGGGGTGGGACCGGGTGGGAGGGAATTCTAGTTCCGGGGGGGTGGTCTAACTTATAATCCCCCCCGGGATTAATTAGCTTGCGGCGAATAGGAGCCCATAGAATTGTAGGGATCAGCTTGCTAGAATAAGGAAACAATAGTTCCCACCAACCCCACCGGGGGGGGTGGGAGGCTATAGAGTTGCCCCAACCCCACCGACCAGGGCTTCGCCCACCGGCCCCCCCTTCAGGTCGGTCCCGAAGGGCCCGGGGGGGCCCGGTAGCGAAGCTTGGGTGGTGGCGGATGCCTTGGTCGGTCCCAACCCCACTGACCAAAGGCGAGTATGGCCCATAGAATTTGAGGGCGGTGGGTAAGGCCTGCCTTCGGCAGCCCCCCGCCCTATTCTATGGCCAATATGGTCGGCTGCCGATGAAAGGCAGGCCAACGGTGAGCGAAGCTCTGCGGGTGGTGGCGGATGCCTTGGATGGTCCCAAAGTCATATAGGTCGGTCCCAAGGGCCCCGCCTATCTCCCACCCCCCCTGCAGGGTGGGAGGGAATCATAGTTCACCGACCTGCCCTGGGGGGGGTGGGAGGCTATAGGGCGGGACCGACCCCCCTACGGGGCCTCAGGTCGGTGGCGAAGCCCTGGTACCGACCTAAGTAACCCACCGACCATACTCGCCCAACTAACTAGAATCTACCGCTCCCGCCTTAGAATAGTAGGGCCACCCCCGGTGGGGTTGGGTTACTTTGGGACCGCCCTATATTCCTTTGGGGCGGACCCCACTGACCTTTGGAGAGCGGACCCCACCGACCGAGGCTCCTAAACCAAGGGCCCCGCCTATCTCCCACCCCCCCGGCACCAACCCCACCGACCTGCCCTGGGGGGGGTGGGAGGCTATAGGGCGGGACCGACCCCCCTACGGGGCCTCATGGTCGGTCCCGAAGCAGGGCTGGTACCGGGGGGGGGGGTGGGAGGCTATAGAGTTGGGCGAATAGGTCGGTCCCGAAGGGCGGGTGGGAGGCTATAGAGTTGCTTCTAACCGACCTATAAGGCTTTGACCCCACCGACCATATTCGCCTTGGCTTCGCCCACCTAAGGCCTGCCTTCGGCAGCCGACCATATTGGAAATAGAATGGGGGGGTGGGGGGGGGTGGGGTTGGGGCTCCGCCTAAATTCCGATGAACCTGCGCTTCTAACCGCCAACCCCACCGGCCCCTCCCGGGAGGTAGATTATATTCGCGGGAGGCTATAGAGTTCTTGGAGGTAGATTCTATTTGTGGGAGGATAGCCGGGATACGCCTTGGGAACTTAGGAGGCCCCCCCTTCAGGGAGGTAGATTATTGTTGATACGCCTCAGGTCGGCCCCTACTATTCTATGGCGCGGAGCCCAGGTCGGGAATGGCGAAGCGCATGGTCAGTGGGGTTGGGACCGACCAAAGGAGAGCATGGGTGGTGGGGTTGGGGGCCAACGGTGGGGTTGGTGGCCCCTAGGTCGGTGGGGTCCGCCTTGGGTGGTGGGGTCTTACTGGGTGGTGGGGTCTTGCGGGCTGAACTCCTGCTTCCCACCCTATGAGTATCCCGCATTCTTCACGTCGGGCACTACCGGGAATAACCGAGGGATGGGGCCATTGGTCGGCCGGCACCACTTCTCTTTGTTCTTACCCGAGCCGATGACTGATGGGAGGAGGGGCTACAGATGGGATTCATGGGCTAATGAATTACATTGGTTTGGTTGAGAAAGGTTTCACCCCGCCGCTTTGAAGCTAACAATAAGAAAGGTTGTTCACGGGCTCTCCTCCTCACTGACCTCACTGACCCGCATGAACCACTACTGGATTCTTGGCTGTACTCACGCAAATCAAGCTAATTACTAATGACATAAAGCGGGAGGTGGGCTTTACTTTTTCGGAAAGGCTGGGATCCGATAGAGGCGAGGAAGGGAGAAAGATCTCTCTCCGCTCTCTCGTTCAGTTTCCAGGGCGATGTCTCGCCGATATGATAGAATTGTAAGAATTCGAGTACTTCAATCCCTTCTCGGATCGGTTCTACGGAAAAAGCGTGTGTGGGGATGGGTGGGGGGTTAAGGCGCATCGGGGACGAATTTTTCAATCACTGGGGAGTGAAAGCTCTCCTCCTCCCACTACTACATAAGGCGGACCCCACCATCCAAGGCCCATAGGTCGGTGGGGTTGGGCGGACCCCACCGACCGAGGCTCCGCCACCACCCAGGCTCCGCCACCGGGCCCCCCCGGGCCCTTCGTGCATGCAGGACCGGCCCCCCTATATTATAAGGGCCCATAGAATAGTAGGGTCGTGGGAGGATAGCCGATACGCCTCAGGTCGGTCGCGTAAGCCCCAACCCCACCGACCATGCCCTTCGGGACCGGCGGGCCCCCCTGCTTGGAGGTAGATTCTATTCGTGGGAGGGGAGGTAGATTATTGTTGAGTAGCCTCAGGTCGGTACCAAGGGCCTGCCTTCGGCAGGGGGAGGGTGGGAGGCCAAGGGGCGGGTGGGGGGACAAAAGGGGTTGCCACCCACCCACCCCGGACTGCCTTCGGCAGCCGACCATATTGGCCATTAGAATAGTAGGGGAATGGGGGGGGCTGCCGATGAAAGGCAGGCCCGATGAAAGGCAGGCCAAGGGGTGGGGTTGGAGATTAGTTCCCCGCACCAACGGTTGCCCTCCTTATTCCAGTTGTTGAATTCTCCCTCGCTAATTAGTTAGGGCCTAGACGACAGTTTCCATCGGTCGGTCGGTAGGGGCCTCACTCCTTCAGGCAGTAGGGGCTAAGGATGGAAGGCAGTAGGGGCTAATACTCTCACTTGAAGCTGTTCCCAGGTTGAAGCTGTTAAATCACTATACCGGGTTAGGCCTCTCTACCCTTAAACCTCCATGTTGAGCAATGAAATGAAGGGTGTGGCTTAAACCTCCATGTTGAGCCATAGCTTCTCTGATGCTCCCCCACCTCCGCTACTGGGTCTCTCCTCCTCTCTAGCTACTTCTGCATCTTGAACTGCTTCACCCCTATCCTAGTTTCTATCGAGAAAGGGTGGGCCAACAATGCTTCTATATCCGGGTGGGAATCATACTCCATCCTGGGGAACTATTGCTGCTTATCCTAATCAAGTTAGTTCTTGCCATCTCACCCACTGTGCAATTATCAAGTTAGTTCTCATGGGCAACCGGTATCAAGTTAGAGTTAACTACCGAGAAACACCCCTGCATGCACGGAGGAGAAGACTTTCTTGAACTACCTCCCTCGTTATCGGGATAGTTGTCTACTCCCTCGGTCCTGTATTTGTGAAGGCTCCTACCTCCCATCCTCACCGGAGCTTGCTCCAGGAGGTGGGGGATGGCGCCCCTATGATTCCTCTTCCCCAGGCCCAGAGTAATTTAGCTAACTACCGTTCTCAGCTTGCCTCTCTCTCACCTTCTATTTGTTATTCGGATCGTGAACAGTGGAACCCGCTCTGAAGCTGCCTCCCAACTAGTCTAGGTACAGTATAGCATGTTATGTATATAATCTATCCGGTCAACACCAGATGTAACATGGGTGGGAGGTACTTCCTTCTTTCGAGAAGCGGTTGAACGAACTAGTTGACGAGCCCGTTGAATTCGAGCCTATCCTGCGCTTCGCCATTCCCGACCTGCGCTTCGCTCCATAGAATAGTAGGGGGCCCTTCGGTGAAGACCTAAGGCGTATCTATATCCTCCTAAGTTCCCCCCCCCGGTGGGGTGAGTTCACCGGGACCTAAGGCCTGCCTTTCATCGGGCCTGCCTTTCATCGGCAGCCCCCCGCCCTATTCTATGGCCAATATGGTCGGCTGCCGATGAAAGGCAGGCCTTAGGTCCCCCTAACCCCACCGACCCATTCGCCTTAGGGCGGTTCATTGGGAGGCATGTTACGTATAGAATCTTTCTCTAATCCTATTGCCCCCCTGCAGGGGAACTAGGAAGAGGGTGGGTGGGAAACTATAGTTCCGGATATAGTTCCGGGTGGGAGGAGATAGTGGAGGGGTCGCATCCCGGAGCCCGGGGCGGTACGCCAGATTCTATACGTAACACGGGCCTAATTTGAGGGGCCAAAACTAACAACTAGAATTCTAACAACTAGAATCAGAAACTACTGCTACTACTACTACTATATAAGCTGCTGCTCCATCGGGTCAAGCAATCCAGTAGAGGCCGGCCCGGAAGAAGAGACCCTGGAACCAACATCAGGGGGGGGAGTTGATGTTGGATGGACGGACGAGCTGGAGGAGAGAATGGCAAAACCCACTTGACCGGAGGAAGTGACTAAAGGCTAAAGGGGTAGATGGGCAAAAGGAATATATGGTCGGTGAACTATGATTCCCGAGGGTTTACCTAGAACCCTCGGATATAGGGATAGGCCTTGGGAATTATAGTTCTTTTCTTAAGCAGGTGTGACGTGAAAGGAGGCAGGGAGACGTGACGTGGAAGAAGGCGATTGGTATCTCGCTCGGGGTCGGTAGCTATGCGACCGGTGTTGGATCGATCGGCATCGACTGGGACTGGATATAGATCTGCTCCACTCTTGGCCTTGGATCTCCAATGAATGGAACCGGATAATCTGCTACGTGGTGAACTCGATCCGCATCTATATATGAATGATATGATGCCGGTGGTTCGCCCCGATAGGCGGAACCGTGCGAAGCGAACCTGGGGCTGTAACTGGCGATGCGTGCTGTTACCCATGGCCCATGCCTATGTGTTCCCCGGTTCCTATGGCTCCCGAACCGCGACTGACACATTCACTGGTTCGAGTTAATCGGCTCAGGCAACTGGGACAACTATACCTTTCTCACCCGATGCTCCTGCCTTTGTCTCGGGGAGAACTGATTCAGAATCAATTAGTTAAACAAGTGCACTTCTCTCCCGTCCCATGATCTGCTCCTGGCCGGTCCGCCCCCGGAGCTGGGGTGGGTGGGAATAGTAACTCTGGGCGCATGGCTCAGATGGGGAGTGGCCACGCGTTCTACTGTCGCTGGTCAATCGTTCCTCGGTCAACTCGATCAACCGAATCAGATGCAACTGCTGCTATTGGCACTCCATAGGAGGGATGGTGGCATGGACGGAGGTAGCAGATAGAGTTATGGGTTCCCGCAAACACGGCTCCGAAATAACTAAATCGAGATCTTCAGCGGCGTAGATTCGGTTCCAAGTACAGATCTCTAGGCGGAGACCGGGCCACTGGGACTGGTAAGCAACTGGATCATCAAACGGTTCGGGGTAAGCAGCATGAGAAAGGCGTGGGATAATGGTCCGCCTCGTATCCATCAATGAATGAAGCGTCAACCCCGGGTACGGGGAACGGGGAAGAGATGGGATCGGACTGTTATTCGATGCAACCGCACATGGGGACCCGCCGATAATGGGATTATCTATCGGCTACTGATCCGCCTATCTATCTATAGTGGGCGAACCGCCTATCTAACTAGAATTCCCACTCTCACCCCACCGCCCCCCCACCCCCCCCATATAGTTGTTCCAATATGGTTCCCCGGTGCCGAAGGCTGTCTTGGGTGGGAGGCCCCTACAATTCTATGTGGGTTTCGGGGGGGGTGGGAGGCTATAGAGTTGCCCCGACCCCACCGACCAAAGGAGAGCATGGGTGGTGGGGTTGGGGTCATCCCTATATCCTCCCACCCCCCGGAACCGGTGGGGTCTGCCTTTGCAGGGTGGGATAGAAAGGTGACTTGACCTCACAATAGTTTGTCGTTCGGGTCTCGAGCCTCGAAGGCATGTGCCGGTGAACCCACTCGAGCAGTCGTATAGGAACACTTGAGCCCGGATAGGTGCTCCGGTCATCGCGGATGGGTCAGGAGGGGATGGGGGATTCGAGAATAGAATATTTGAAATAGCCCGGGTCCGGGTCGGAATAACGGGATTGGGGTTCGGTGAGGTCGAGTGATCCACTTATTCATTCCCCGAATGCTAGGGATAATGAGAAGCAGGAGTTCGGACATGAAAGCTTAGGAGTGAGAATGGCTGGCTACCGACCGATCATTGAATCGACTCACTTTCTCGAGATGGGAGGCCCTTCAACCTATTGTTGGGACGTGAGATGAGAAGAGAAGATATTCTATACGTAACAGGCTCACCCCCAACCCCATGGGCCCTATAGTTTCTTTGGCGATCTCTCCGTGTGTGGGGATGGGTGGGAGGAGGAAGCGGAGAATCGAAATTAATTGCCTACCTATCGGTATCCGATAGGGCAAAGATATAAAGGGAGGAGCTTTCCCTGATGTGCTTTCCCTGATGTGGTTACTGATGTGGTTGAGGAAGGGGCGGTCCTCAGCCCCTGCCTGAGAGAAGGGGCTACGTCCATGTCACGCCGAAGCCCCGTACTCTCAGTCAGGGGCGGTGGGTGTGCCCATAGAGGGAATCCCGGCGTTAGCGTTCCTTCTCCCTTCTGCCTTCTGCCTCCCTTAGCGTTCCTTCCTTCCGGGCTTCGCCCACCGCCCATATATTCCTAGGCCGGCGCTTCGCCATCGCCCGAGCTTCGCTCACCGCCCTAGCGCTTCGCGACCGCCCGAGCTACCAGAGAACCACGGCCCCTTAGAATAGTAGGGGCCCTCTCACCCGTTAACTAATCTAGCTCCGCAAACCCCCCCATTATAGTTGCCTTAGGTTCAATCAGCAACCCTCCATAGAATAGTAGGGGCCGACCTCCCTATTGCCACCCGACCCTTCGGGACCGACCCAGCCCTTCGGGACTGACCCAGCCCTGCTTCGGTGAAGACCTAAGGCCTGCCTTCGGCAGCCGACCATATTGGCCATAGAATAGTAGGGGAATGGGGGGGGGGTCCCGAAGGGCTGGGGGTAGGGGGCGCATGTTAGATATTATAGGTGCTGCCCCGTTTTATTAAGTCTCCAGTCACGAATATAGAGGGAATGGGGGCCCCATTCCCATCTGCATGCTGCATGCACCGTTGCCATCTGGTTAAATGGCCGTGAAGCACAGTTCTTTCTTTCAGAACACCCAGTTTTATCGGTCTTTACCGCCTCTTCTGAAGCACCCTGCTTTTGGTGGTTCAACCGCTACCACTGGGTCTCGATCTAGATATATAACAGGTGCTTCTTTAATAGTATAGGGTGTGATCTGCTCGTTGAATCCGGTAACGCAAGGTACGATGATCGGTTGATTGATCCTGCTGATGAATGCCTTCTCTCCGTTTGTGGTGTCCCTTCCAGCCTTAGGTATACAGCATTTTGATGGATCCCACTGCACATACATAGCCCTTTCTCGAGCGATTCTTTGCTCGCGCTTGTTGCCTTTCCCATTGCTCCAGCTACCTATGCTTATGCCTGCCTAGACTCTGCCAGTCATTTTGACCAGTACTGCCCCCTTTCCTGAGGCGGGTGGGAGGGCCCCTCTCCCCCTATAGCGTGGGTGGGGGGGGTGGAAGTTGTTGTTGGGGTTGGGAATTCACCATAGTTGGCCGTACTGCCAACATTCTATACGTAACATACCTACTCTACCGTGGTTTATCACAACTATAGTAGTGAGTGCGGATCAAGCCGATCTGACATCACGAATCTAGGGTGGGTGGGAGACAAGGAGTACTAAATCACTTTCTTGTTTAGTTGACCCTCCGTACCCAACTATAGTTGAGTTGAGGAGGTCTGTTACGTATATAATCCAAGTCCCCCCCACCCTTCTGTTTTCCAAAGAACTAGAGCAGCCCCCCTCTATATAAACTTCTGAAGTGGGTGGGGGCCCTATCTCGTATTGGTGGGGCCCCACCGGGGGGGTGGGAGATATAGGGGCCTTAGGTGTCAATTCTACATTCATACGTAACATGCTATGCCACCCTGCAGGGAGGCCCCATCTATCTCGGCCCTTCCGGTGGGCCCCTCTTTTCTATTGTTGATATCAATGGGTTTGTTTTAATTGATAAATCAATCACGCGGATAAGAATTGATGGATTTCCGGGAGTTCGATTTGCTTTCATTCGCTCCGATTCCGGATCATTCGAGATGGGAAGAATAGGGATGACATCGCTAGCCCCCTCCGTTCCGTTATGCTCCGAGGGGAAGGGACATGAATAGAAGAAGTGGTTGATCTATCGCTAACCCCCTCGATCGGATCCTAGTCAAGCATCTCACCGACTCCTGTCTCGAATGGAAGCAGCAATCTGCAGCAGCAGTATCTTATATACGTCTTAATCAACGGTCGATCATCCCAACCTCACCATGGCATCACCCATCGCATCTGCTCGACTCTAGACCGAACCAATCGGGGGAACTATGATTCCCGCCCACCCGAAGATAGGGACCGTTCCCCTCTCACCCCACCGTTCTATTTGCCTCGGGTCGGGAAGGGTAGATGCCATTTGTGGGAGGAGATAGGAACTAGAATTCCCGTAAGGGTTGGGTGGGCCCCTACTATTCTATGGGGCCGTTGAATCTTAGTTCTAGGCCCCTACCATTTTATAGGACGTATAGAATCTGGGAATCAATCTGGCGAGAAGACCCCTACTATTCTCAGGGCCCAAGACCCCACCATCCAAGGCCCCAACCCCACCGACCATACCCGCAAAGTAACCCACCGACCATACTCGCCTTTGGTCAGTCCCAGCTTCGCCACCTAAGGCAGATATGGTCGGTGGGGTTGGGGCTTCGCGACCGCCCTGCGCTTCGCCATTCCCGCCAACCCCACCGACCTGCCCTTCGGGGCCGACCATGCCCTAAGACGAATGGGACGGTGGGGTTGGACCTAAGGCCTGCCTTCGGCAGCCGGGAACAACTATAGTGGGCTGCCGAAGGCAGGCAACTATAATGGGGGGGTCCGCCTTATGGATGGTGGGGCTAGAATATATGTGCCCTACCGCTAGTACACCCCCACTTATACGTAGTACATTATTTCCTCCCACCCAAGGCGGACCCCACCGACCATGCCCCCCCTTAGAATAGATTGGCGAATGGGTAACTATAATGGGGGGGTGGGGTTGGTTCATCCGGGCCCCCCATATAGTTGTTACGGCCATATGGTCGGTGCCGAAGGCACAGCCCGTATATCCCGGTAGATTAGTTGGAGGTAGATTCGGAGGCGGGTGGGTAACATACAACTATATAGGGGGGGGTGGGGGGGAATCAGCCGGGGGGGCCCCTACCATTCTATAGGCTAGTGGTTCTCTGGTAGGGAGGTAGATTATTGTTGATACGCCTCAGGTCGGCCCCTACTATTCTATGGAGCGTAACCCAACCCCACCGATGCACCAAAGGCGAGTATGGTCGGTGGGTTACTTGGGTAGTGATAGCTAGTCGATGGTAAATTGGATTGAGAGAAAGATGGTTTCTCGGCCCGTCTCGAGCAGGAAAGAAAGAATGTTAGGAATCCGGTGCTCCCGATAATCCTTCCATCCAGCCACCACCTTCAGGGAGGCCCTTCCTACACCCCCTCCTCGTTAATTGCTATTAGTTGAGTGTTGTTAACTCGTTACTGGAGCTACCGATGGTCCTCCGGTTGAACAACAACTACTATAGAGGGGAATTCTCCAACTATAATCGCCCTCCCTTTCTATAGTTGGAGTTCCATCCTTCACTGCGAGAAAGGACAAGAAACTTCACTGCTCCATCCTCACCGCTGCACCACCGGTTGAACTATCCCTCGGTCCAGCTTCCTTCCTTTCTTCGTCGGGTAGTCGGAGTGATGATCCAACGGTCTTGAGCTATCCATCCCCACCTCCGGTTATTGCTGTGGCCCATCGGTAGCTCCTCAATCAAATGGATGGGCTTCATCCCCACCTCCGGTTAGGCGTTCGGGTAGTCCCGGGTAGTCCCTCCCGGGTGTTGAATTCCTTCCGGTTGAACTCCTTTCCTTATAACATCCACGCCCCTACGGGCGAGGACATCTGTATTCCACTCCGGGGGTGAAGGCGAACAATTTCTATACTCTCCATCCGACAATCAATGAATTCCTTCCGAATGAAAGCATGCTCGCCTTCCAACAATCAAGTGAGGGAGGGCTGAAACAAGTGAGGGAGGGCTGATTGAAAGCATTTGTTATTCTCCTTGCCTATCACCCGGGAGGGGAAGTTATAACGGCCAACAATGCTTCGGCCGGGCCAACAATGCTTCTGTGAGGCGAGAAGTGGCGAAAACAACTCTAGTTGGAGATGGGCGAGAACGAAGGAGATGTCCCTTTCTCGCTTCCGATAGTTGGAGATGGGCGAGAACAATAACCTCCCGCTTCAAGATAGTGACTAGAATATTGTATTCCTCTATCCCTACCTCCTTATCATCCTCTTTCCTAACTCCCCTTTAGAATAGTAGGGCCGGGTAAACTAATCAACTCAACTACCTCCCATCCTCCCTAACCTTCCATCTATTTGCCACCCTGCATGCGGGTGTTCAGTTCAGGCCCAGGAGGACAGGCTTCATCTTTCTCGGGAGAGGACAGGCTTCATCTTTCTCGGGAGTACAGGGGTCTCCAACGGACTTTCTCGGGAGAGTAGCGGGGTGAAGGATGGCCTCGTTCGTTAATTAGGCTCGGGAATTCTCCTGGGCTCCAACTATAGTTAATGAGGCTCCATCGGGCATTACCGTTGGGATTATACCTTCTTTGAGCTTCAACGGTTCATTACATCAAAGTTTGTCTACCCTTACCTGAACTGAACTTCCCCCTACTATTTGAAGGGCCCCTACTATTCTAATGCGATGAGAACCTAACTAACTAGTTATCCAGGGTCTAGCGAACTAGTTCAAGTCCTAACTCTGTGGGCGAGACTAACTTTCCCTCCGGGAGTATGGGCTGGGTGCAGAGGAAGATAAAGGTAACTTTCCCTCCCCTGGATGGCCTTCTGGTAAGATTTCTCGAGAAGCTTGCCTAACTGTTTAACCGGGCTCTGAGAACCTAACTAACTTTGTTGAGAAAAGTCCATCCATCCTTTTTCACCCCCTCCTTGGATCCGGTAGCCGATGGAGCCCCCGATGGAGTAGTGTCCTCACCCCCGCAAACCCCACCGTAATTAATCAGTGAAAAGACGAACCCCAGGGGGGGGGCTTTCTCGGGGCGGGTGGGGGGACAAAAGGGGTTGCCACCCACCCCCATAGAATAGTAGGGAATCTACCTCGTCAATTAATCAGCCTGCGGCGAATAAGGAGGGGCCGGGTGGGGGGACAAAAGGGGTTGCCAGGGCTGGGTGGGACTATAAGGTCCCCTGCACGGGTGGGGGGACAAAAGGGGTTGCCAGGGCTGGGTGGGACTATAAGGTCCCCTGCACGGGTGGGGGGACAAAAGGGGTTGCCACCCACCCACCCCGGCGTATCAACAATAATCTACCCCATAGGGGCCAGAGAACCACGGCTGATTCCCTCCCCGGCTGATTCCCCCCCGACCCACCCGCCTCCCACCCCCCCCGGTGGGGTTTGCCCCCCACCCAACTAGAATTCCCGGGCCCCTACTATTCTCAGGTGCCGTTGGGGTGGGTGGCATCTCCTCCCGGTGGTTGTTGGATGGATACTTCCCTCGGCTTCCGGTTCAGTCTATCAGGGGGAGTATTAGGTGCTAGAGTAGGATAGGTTGTGCCGGTTGGAAAGGTTGTGCCGGTTGGTGGATGGATTGAAGGAGGGATGGACGCCCGGCCCTATAGTTTCTTTGGCGATCTCGGCAACCTTCCTCCTCCCACCCACCCCAACCAGATAGATAGATAGATAGTTGACCGGTACGCCATATTCTATACGTAACAGGCTCACCCCCAACCCTATGGGCCCTATAGTTTCTTTGGCGATCTCTCCGAACCCCTGCCCTTCGTGCAGGACCGACCTGCCCCCCCTTAGGGCGAATGGGCCGGTGGGCCCTACTATTCGCCAGGGCAGGACCGACCCTAACCCCCTCGGCTAGAAATAGAATGGGGGGGGCGAGTATGGTCGGTCCTGCATGCACGCCCTATAGCCTCCCACCCCCCCCTGGGTCAGTCCAACCCCACCATCCCATTCGAAATAGAATGGGGTGGGCGCGAAGCGCGAAAGGGCTTCCCACCCACCCCAACTTACTTTGATAGGGAAGAAGGGCCCGGCAAAGATTTCTGCGTTAAGCAGAACCGGTCGGTTCCGAGGGCCCTTTCCTAAGGCCCCTTAGAATAGTAGGGGCCCACCCCCAAATTAATTAGCCTGCTAGAATACGGGAGTATGGTATCCGCAGCCTCGGATCCGGAAGGAATGAAGCTGGGGAAGGAGGAGTGAAGCTCCTGGTTCGAAGTCGAGGTTGGGATTCGATTCTTAACCCACCGCCTCACCCAGACAGCTCGTATCGTTGCATGCAAGCGGTTCGCAGCTCCTGTATCCCCAACCCAACCTGCCTACCCCGGTGATCGATAACTGGTGATCGATAAGAGGAAGAAGTGAATCCGGCCCATAGGAGAATGCTGGAATGAAGCTATAAATGCAGACTCGTGTTCCTCCCATCATATCGTGTATCCCGGTGGCGTACGGGAAGGTTCGAATTGAAGGCTTGGATCCGGGTGGGAGGGAGATGAAGCTATCACAAGCAGTTGGATTCGTATCCTTCCTATGGCCAACCCAACCTTCTGTGGTCACCAACCCGAGCTGCTGTAGCTCCTATCCCCAACCCAAGCTTTCCTGTAGTGTGCTTAACTCCCGGGCCCATCAATCAATCGGAAGGGCTCAATCCAGGGCTCAAGGGCTAACCTGCATCTATCTAGTAGCTTCTATCAAGCGGTACGGGGAGGGGATGGGGGAGGATAATGAGCATGGATACTCCTCTGGCCAGTCATTCATTTCATTCAGTGCGGGGGGGGAGCAACTACTAGCCTCCACTTCAGAGCTTTCAACCCCACCCCCCCAGATCCGTATCCCTACCGGAATGGCAGAAGAATCGGTATCTCGGTCAGGGATAGGAATAATAGCGCTATCCATTAGTAGTTACCTGGGTTGGGGGAATAATGGCGAGCTGCCCCGAGTCGATAATAACGGGGAATTGGAACAGGTAACATCCCTATTACTAACCCGGTCGGTCATGGTCATGTCCCCCGAGGACCGTGCCCTTCCTCGGTACATAGGGAACGAGAACTGGCCGAGTAGCGGTCTGTCCCCTAGTCTATGGCTCGAATGTAGGTTATTCGAATGATTGGGCGGAGAGCTCACTCAAATTCCCCCCCACCCGGAGCGGGTGGCGGGTGGGGCAGCGGGGTTCAGTTAGGCTCTCCGCCCACTGGGATACTTCAAATAAGGGTGCATCATCTCATCCGCACGTCCCACTGTACCCAAGTTCTGAAGAGCTGGAGCCTGCCTCGATGAAAACACTTCTTATTCCCAATGCAGGGGTGGGCATGTTACGTATAGAATCTTGACTGAAAGGGGCCCCCGAGCCCTACCTGGCACTTTCTGGAACCGGCCCTCTATTCTATTGTTCGCCTACGGTTCTTTCGGGCTCCTCTGAAAAGGAGGATCCGGGGGGTGATTATCGTGTTGGCATGTTACGTATAGAATCTCGCCTTCGCCGGAGGTAGATTATTGTAGGGCTATCGGAACAACTATAGTTAGTTTCCCACCCCCTACCCCTACCCCTACCCCTACCCCTACCCCTACCAATAGAGCCCATAGACTCCTAAGAAAGGGGGTGGCCCCTACTATTCTATGGCATGTGGATGATAGTTGGCATGTTACGTATAGAATCGGGAATCGCCGCAAGCTCTTGATACGCTCTTCTCTGGCGGGGAAGAGACGGCCATAGAATTTTAGGGGCCCTTTAGAATAGTAGGGCGTATGAATGAAGAGACGGCCATAGAATTTTAGGGGGCCCTTTAGAATAGTAGGGGCAGAGACGGCCATAGAATTTTAGGGGGAGATCGACGGATCTTGAGAAGAACCTTCTGGATCTGGCGGAGAAAGAGGAAGGGAAGCGGGCCCGGGGAACCATGGAAAGGGAACCGGCTTGCCATGGGAAGGTAACTATGGGAAAGCTTGCCTACTGCCTCCCTAATAGCCCCTAATAACTTCCTAATGGCTGCCTGCTGATATACATGCTGATATATTCTCTCTTACTTGCCTTGCCTATCTTGGTAAGCTTTGGTAAGTCTTACAGCTAGGCAGAGCCCCGGCACACACCAATTCCTAACGGAAATCTAGTCAGGCGGCTTCGTCCTCTTTCTTGAGGCGACATGGCAAGAATGGCCCACTCGTGAATCAAAGCTAAACACGGGATTCCCACCGTGACGCCCGCTAACGATCTTGCATGAAACCCGGCGAGCTCAATAGGGCACTACCAGCATCGAACCAAGTCAGACGACATCATTTCATCCTCATCTCATCAAGGCTCCCTGCCTACGTACCCTTTCCAGTCACCTTCCAGCTTCTTCTTCTTCTTCGATCCTGGTATCGCTCCGCTCCGCTGCGCTTCGCTACGCTCTACCCCTTACTATGGACTTGCTCGGCCTAGGCGATGATATGATGCGATGAATTGATGTTGACCTTACATGGCTCGATGGTGGTGTGTGCAGTGGGTGCGGTGGTGCTTCCCCTCCCCCTTCCCTCAGTGCTTGTGGTAGCGGTGGTGCTCTCCCTCTCCCCTGTGGTGCTAGCGGCGGTGCTTTTCCTCCCCCTGGTGGTAGTGGCGGTGCTTCACTTCTCCCTTGCCCTTGAGGTGCAGGTGGTGGCGGTGGTTCCCCTACCCCCGACCGTTGTTCTGCGTGGTGCCCACGTGGCTCTGGGTATCGTCGCTCAGGCTCCGGCTCCTCGTACCAGTAATCCTTATAGGCCCAGGTACCCCAGGAAGGACCGTTTTCGGGCATGCGATTATGAGTCCGAGAACGAGCTGGAAGACGAGCTTGAGCTTGAAGACGAGCATGAGCATGAGCATGAAGTTTAGTGTAGTTTGACTGCATGACCTTCGTGTTAGTCTCGTGGACCACCCGCTTCAGCCGGCTGGCGACAACGGACTATTGAACCGGAAGGAGCCGCACCTCTTCTCGCAGCCCTTACTCAGACAGACCATGGTGGTTATACTATGCTTGTGAAGACAGTAGTCCCTGTGGTAGCCTAAGCCCATAGGAGTTTAGCCCAAGCCCATAGATAACCCGATCCCCTTTATCTCTCCCTATGCAATGATAATGATGAAGAACTATCCTCATGCGATGATGCAATGAGATGCAATGATGATAACGATCTTCCCTCATACGATATTGCAATGAGATGCGATGATGAAGACCTTACGAGGCGGTATTACCCATTACTTGCTCACTTAGGAGCCCGCAAGCCCACGATACGACGAGTATGATGAAGCCCACATGAAGCATGATGAAGCCCATATGAAGTGAAACAGGCCTACGATGACGAATGGGTGTGAGAGAGATTATGATTTTGAATTTCACTACCCCTCCCGCCCACCAATAGTTATGATGGGTTCGCAATCAATGCCACAGTGGTAGAGCGTTCGCGAGCTCAACCTCACCGGGGCTTGGGGTGGGTAAATAGTCCTCTCCTTTTGGTCGAGCAGGCTTAACGCCTCCAGGTTCACAGAAGAGAGGAGAATCTACCATTGACAAGGCCACCCTTGAACTCTTGAAATTACCAGTTTGGTAGGCCCCATAGAATAGTAGGGGCCCCCCCACCTCCCGCCACCTCACCACTTAAGGAAGTGAGCGACTTCTTCTTGGGGGCAACTTATTTAGTTCGGGGGGCCCGAAATCGAGTGACTACGTTCCTCGCCTGGGGATTGGGGTGGGGGGGCCCCTACTATTCTATGGGGCAGGTTATAGCTTTGAATTTACCACTTTTACTCCCACCCTGAAGCCCCCGAAGACATATTTGCCAGTTTGAATGCCCGGGGCGACCGGGTTCTAGCTTTTTTTTTCACTACCCCACGGGGCCACTACTATTTACCCACCCACCCCAATCCCCGGTGGGCCTTATAATATAGGGGGGTCCCCGGGATTGCTAACTAAAAGAAAGGAAGAAAGAAGAATATTCCGTAGACAGGAAGAAAAGAAAGAAGAAGAGGGAAGGCAAGTCATGAAGCAAGTAGCTTACCACCCGCACCCGAAGAGTCTTTCCTCCAGCTTACTACCAGGCAAGTCAGAAGGCAAGCCACAGAGAGGGGAGATGTCTTTCCTAAAGCTTACCTTATAGGCCCGAATGGATGGGGATGGTGATAAGCACCCGAATGGTGAATTTATTGGGTAGAGAGCTGGCGATAACTCATTTCTTGGCCTTAGGATAGCGAATCTGATTTCCTTATATTAGGGGATAGCGAAAGTAAGTCTTTCCATCCATCCATATCTTAGGGGGTATAAGTCACAACCCATCGATAGGGCTCCTCGCTCACGCTCGAAGTGTTAGGGCTCCTTGCTCACGCTCGTAGTAGGGAACAACACACCTTAATTTGTTATAACCCACCTATGTCTTGTCTTTCCTTGGTACCTACGATTCCCTATTGGTATGTCTTGTCTTTCCATCCATTGCCATACTCGATATGGAGATCTGGTTGGATAGCTGGGAGGTGGGATAGCTGGTGGGATAGAAGGTTATATCTCATTACCTTCCTTGGTACGATTCGCGTTGAGGGTGACCTTTGAGATTGGTACGATTCGCGGAGTGGGGGGGGCTCGCCTGACATAAGGAGGGCGAGGAGTACGAGGAAATGGGTTGATTGCCCCGGCAATACATTGTCCAGATTGGTCTACGGTTTTGGATCGTAATACGTAAGCTGGTATAAAGACACGATCTTTCCATTGTGTGGAAACATCATCATGCGCCCGGAAGAACTATTCGTTGGGCATTCCATTGCAAACCATCCAGAAAAAAGAATTGCTTCCCATCCGGAACACCATGGCCATGTAAAGGTAGGGGTAGGGCCATCTTCTATACGTAACATGCCCTATAGTTCCCTGCATGCTGCTTTTCAGGCCCCGGCAGGCCCTACTATTCTAAGGGGCATGTTACGTATATAATCTATTCCCCGGTCCAAAGGAACAAAAAGTATCCATAGGCCCCTACTATTTGGCAGGGCTTCAAATCGATCGATCCGCAGCAGGCCCCGGAAGAACTATTTGGCAGGGCTGCATGAAGCACCCCCCCATAGAATTTTAGGTTCGCCAGGGTGTGCTGCAGATCGATATCTGAAACATTCTTGTGTTCACGATCGATCTCTGCATGCAGTCCCGCAGTTTTTTTGCCGGGATCGCTTCGATGGGGAAACGGGTGGGTGGCCTAACGGCCCATAGAATAGTAGGGGCCCACCCAACCCTGGAATAAAAGTTGCAGGGAGGGTCACTGGGAATCTGCCGTTCTTCACCGGAGGGTAGATGCCATTGGTGGGTGGATAGCCGGATAACCCCCCGGGCCCCATCCCCACACACGTTCCAGTTCCGGGTGGGGGGGAATTAGCCGGCTTCATCCTCCCACCCACCCCTAGATTAATTGAACGGCAGATTCCCGACTGAGTTAGCCGGCAACTCTAGTTCCGGTGGGAAACTATAGTTCCGCCCCAACCAACATCCTCCCTCCCACCCCAGCTAAAACTCCCTCCCTCCCGAGCCGGCTAATTCCCCCCCACCCTAAGTTGGGGCCGCTTCAGTAGAAACGTTGTTGGGGTGTCCATCCGAACCGTCCGATCATCTCATCACTCTCGAGATCTATGGCCGGGAGACTCGACTACTATATTCTATATAGACGAATAGAGAATATATAGTATACAGCCCTATATATCTATCTGGGAGGAGGGGCCCTATCTCTGATTCGGGGAGGGGGAGGGCCAATCATCACTCGGCACTCCCTATATCTATATAGAGTAGAGACTCGGCACTGCTCCTATCTATCTGATGATGTGGTGACCGACAGCCCTGCCCTGCCCTATATATAGAACTGGGACTCGACTGCCCCTATCTATCTGGAGGTCAAGGTAGAGTAGAGGGTGCCAACGAGACTATCTAATCTATATCTATATGGAGGGGAGGGTGCCGACTATAGTGATGCAGTCCAGGTTTGAACCGGGGGATCTAGGTTTCAAGGTTTAGTTCCTAGTTTCTAGTTTCTAGTTTCCCCCCCAGATAGCAGATAGTTATAGGGGGGGCCCTATTCCCTATCCTATATACAGAGAAAAACTCTGCCCTGCCTGCCCCTGCCTGCCCTGCCCTGCCTATATAGATGCGGGAGAGGGAGAGGCCACCATTGCCGATATATGGGCGGCTATATTGCCACCATTTAGTTTAGATATATGGGCTATACCAATATAGAGGGGAGAGAGGCCACCATTTAGATTTAGTGCTTTCCGATTGGTCTGACTCTCAATCAATCCGCTTCGCCCCTACCCCGGCTATATGGCGATTCTCCTTGCCCGGCCCCCTGCTCAAATAGAGTTGGTGGATAGGGCCGAGCTCGGGTAGCTACGCTGTCGCCATATATAGATATAGGGCGCTCGCTACTGCGCTCATCAACATCACTTGCTAGGGCGGGCGGGGCAGCCGTAGGTTCTTTAGGTTATTTAGGTTCCTCCCATACTTCATGGATATGGACATAGAGGCAGGCCCCCAACCCCACCTGGAGGAGACCCAACCCCACCCATCTATAGTGCACACGGGCCCCAGATAGATATATCCTCTCTGGACGGATAGGGGTATATACGTGATATCAAGATATTGATTGATATCACGTATATACATCTGTTCATGCTCTCCTATTAGATGACCCTATCTATCTATATGGCATGCCCCCCCCCCCCCTATAGTAATTGTAATTGTAATTGTAATTGATATAGATAGAGGGGGAGGGGCCCAACCCTTCTATATTGTTCATGCCCTATATCTGATCGAAACTATCTGGGGACCCTAGATGGCAACGGCCTAAGCCGGACGGCGGACTATACTATAGATAGTCGTAGTCGACCCATATAGATAGGGATCAGTCGCCATCGATCGAGCCTAAAAAGTTATGAACATGAACGACGTAATAATTCATGCTTCGTCGTTTGATCGAACCCCCCCCTCTATATAGATATGGGGCCATATAGATAGAGAGGGGAGGGCGAAGACGCTAACTAGCAGGATTCTTGGTCTATCTATAGAGCTAGAGCCGGTTCCCTGTTCACCGAAGACACAAGGCGGCCGGCACAAGGTTCGAAGGGTTCGCCGCCGGCATGCATCAAACAAACGCAGAACGATTGATCGTGAGTGAGATGGATGGTTCGAATTCTGTTTGGGCGGTTACCCCTGTAATCAATCTTTCTCGTTTCTTTGGCCACCGAGGTTCGAAGGTCTCCAAGCGTGTGATGGTTCGATGTGTCATGGCTCGGCTGGAGTCGTGGTCCGGGTGAAGGAGAAAGACTTGTGCATTCGGTGGGTAGATGGTTCAAATGCCCCATATAGATATAGTGTAGTTGGGTTGGGCCCATATATAGATAGAAGGGGAGAGAGCTATAAGCTAATCCGAGGAGGGGCAGACTGACTCCATTTATGCTCTCTCCCCCTACACTATGGAACCACTCTCTATAGTTCGTTACAGCTTCGATTCATGTTACGTCTATAATAGATCTATCTATTCGATGGATGCCCATACATCTAGGGCCCTATAGATAGGGGGGCCCTGAACTATTCTATGGGGATGAGGTCACCCCCTACTCTATATAGCTACCCCTTAGCCACAAGCCGAACGGGTGGTGATATGAGGTCGCTCTGCCCCGAACTCTGAACGTTCAGGGGGAACTAAACTTTACTTTACTACACTATAGTTGTCCCCAGCTGGCAACGGCCCTGGACTGAACTAACTGTGAGTCGAGCTGATCCCTACGGTCGCTCGACCGGATATGATATGTCTGAATCCATCTATATCTATTGCCAGATAGGGCGGCATATAGAATATAGTGGATTGATCGGTGCGAACCAGTGTTTCAAGCAGCAAGGGTGGGAACACTTACACAGCTGCCTGATTCAGCTACTATACTCTATTCCTAAGCTCGCCTGCCTGCCAGAAACTCACCTCTTCATCTCCCGACTGAGTTAGCCGGAACTAAATACTCACCCTCGACTTAATCTACTATTGCGGATGCAGGGTGGGAAGCTATAGCCCATAGAATAGTAGGGGCCGGGAGGGGGGGAATTATAGACTAGAATTCCCCCCCACCCGGATATAGTTGGTGGGAGGGGATTCTAGGTGAGGGTTTCCTTTTGATTCTGTTTATGAAGCCAATGGTTCTGCTGATTCCGTTGATTATGCAGTTGTTAATGCACCACCTACACCTCCATATCCATCACCTCCATACGCAGTAGTTCGAGATCCTGCAGCAGAGCCAGTAGCACCTGTGGCACCAGTAGCACCAACATAAGTAGCAAGGACGGGTGCACCAGTGGATCCAGCAGCAGAACCACCATATAGTACGGAACCATTAGCAACGGACCCACCATCTCCTTCGGGCCCTCAACCTTTTCATTAGTTGAGCTCGGAGAGCGCTTGACGGGTTGTCGAGATCATTCATGCACTCGACCCATTGACAGGCAGATGGATATGAAATCCCATACAACCACGGTAGCTTGTTCCAACTACTACCTACAGGGGAGCTTGTTCTACCGCAAGCACTCGCGGGGCGCTCAACCGCCTATCTATAGTAGGCCCATGCTATGCTGGTTGAATGAAGAATCTATGACTCGGATAGGGAGATAGGCCCTTGAAGCATGGAAACTCTTATTCTAGAAAACGATCCCGGGCAGCTTTGATTGAAACGACTCTTTCCCATATCTATTTCCGCTTTATCTTCCGGGTGGGGGGCTAAAGGCGTTTGTCCGTCTCGTGACCGTACTCCCCAGGTGGAGGGTTTTACGCGCTGGGTCCCCGATAGAGAAACGAGCAAGCGAGCATTCGATTGCCCTTCTATTCTCTAGTTGGATTCGATCCAGCCCCCCCTTAGAATAG
Organism: Sequoia sempervirens; assembly: GCA_007258455.2. Taxonomy (NCBI): domain Eukaryota; kingdom Viridiplantae; phylum Streptophyta; class Pinopsida; order Cupressales; family Cupressaceae; genus Sequoia; species Sequoia sempervirens. The sequence continues at coordinate 51,611 of VDFB02259099.1, forward strand.
TAGGGCGAATGGGTCGGTGGGGTTTGCGGGGTGGGGGGCCCCTACTATTCTATGGGCTAGTTGCCGCCGATCGAGCGTGAAGTGCTTATTCCGCGGTCTGCGAGACCGATGCATGCCAGCATTCAATTCCAAGTAGCCTGACCTACTCATCTTTATCCGCTTATGCCGTACCCGATTCGGATTGAGGGCGATCCCACCTGACCTTTCATGCCGATCCAGTACTCCTCTCTTTCCCGTGACGACCCGGCGAGAAGGAAGTGTTTCCGGGCCCTACTGATAGAAGGAGATGGCGAATAAAAGACTGAGGTTTTGAGACTTATCCGGAATGGGTGGTCGGGTTGGTTCAGTGGGTGGACGTGATTCCCTATCCGCTGATCGGGTTGGCCAGCGGGTGGGAGGGAATGGCCTTCTGGAAAAAGAAGATCGATTGGTGGTCGGACGGAACGACAAGATCGGATTGAGGGACCGGCTTCCCGGCAGCGGGGAATCGTTTAATGAGGGGCTCCTCGGGCCCTATGATTCCCTCCCACCCGGCAACTATCTCCGGAACTATAGTTTCCCACCCAGGGCCCATCTCTATATCCTCCCACCCCCCCCACCCCCCATTATAGTTATAGTAGGGAATCTACCTCCTTATTCTAGCAGGCGGCATTAATTAAGAGGGGTTAATTAATGCCGCCCGTATATTATAAGGGGCCCGGTAGATTAGTTGGTGGGAGGGAATCATAGTTCACCTGAAGACCAGCCCTGCTTTCATCGGGACCCATTATATTTCCAATATGGTCGTGCCGAAGGCAGGAACTATAATGGGGGGCCACCGTTGGCATGCCTTCGGCAGCCGACCATATTGGCCAACTCTATAGCCTCCCACCCCCTGCCGAAGGCAGGCCCAACTAACTATAAACCTCCCTGCAGGGGGGGGCCTCCCACCCCCCCCGGTCGCGAAGCCCCAACCCCACCGACCATATCTGCCTTAGGTGAGCGGTTAAAAGCTCGGGCGGTGTTTCTCTGCAGGGCGGTGGCGAAGCAACTCTATAGCCTCCCACCCAAGGCCTATCCCGGCTATCCTCCTAAGTTCCCCCCCCGAAATTGATTGCCTCCCACCGCCTTCGGCACCGGGTTTTTTTCGGGAGGCCCCGATTATAGTTAGTTGGAAATAGAATGGGGGGGGGTGGGGTTGGGTTTGTGGTGGGCGAAGCCCGGATGGTGGGGTTGGGGCCAACGGATGGTGGGGTCTGGCCCGGCCCTTACTTCTTTCTTGAGCCCTGCCCCGAATATCTATCCCCTACGGGAATCGAACCCGTGTCTTCGACATGAAAAGACGATGTCCTAACCACTAGACGAAAGGGACCGGCACGGCAAGACTTGAACGCTGGAGTGGCCCCGGCCGAACCGATGGGTATAGATTCTATCATACCGAACCCCTATCCGGGAATCGGGATGCACCCGTGCCGTTAATTAATCAGCTTGCTAGGATAAGCGAACTAACCAACCCTCCGCCCCGGATAGGGATAATTGATGGAGAGCGACAGCGGGCCATAGCCATTTAAGTTGTCGCCATGGATTAGATTCCATACGTAACATGCCCCACTATTTTCCTCCTCCCACCCAACGCCTTAGAATAGTAGGGGGGGGTGGCAATAGGGCGGGCCCAACCCATCCAACCCTATAGTTCCCACCCACCCTTTCTCACTATATCCTGGGGTTCTAGCCATTTATCAACGCCCTTATCCCAAGGCAGACCCCACCACCCAGGGCCCATCTCTATATCCGAGGGTTCTAGGTAAACCCTCGGGAATCATAGTTCCACCGACCATATATTCCTTTGCGAATAGGTCGGTGGGGTCCGCCCCCACCACCCGTAGCGGCCGACCCCACCGACCATGGGGAGGGTGGGAGGCTATAGGGCGGGACCAACCCCCCTACGGGGCCTCAGGACGGTCGCGAAGCGCATGGATGGTGGGTTTGTCGGGGCGGACCCCACCGACCTGCGCTTCTAACCTGCCCCCCCTGGCGAATAGTAGGGCGAATGGGTAACTATAATGGGGGGGTGGGGTTGGACCGACCTGCCCTTCGTGCATGCATGCAGGACCGACCCGCCACCCCCTCGGCTAGAAATAGAATGGGGGGGGCGAATGGGTCAGTCCTGCATGCACGCCCCTACTATTCTAAGGGGAATCTACCTCCGCCTCCCACCCCCCGGATGAACCCGAAGGGTCGGTCGGTGGGGTTGGGTTACAGTCCTGATAGAAGGAAGGTTGGGTCTCCCAACGCCTAACCACCCCCTCCCATCGCCTTTCCATCCTTCCGGCTGTTAGAACCATTATACCGGGGGGCTTGTTTCGTAACTCTATTTTCCAAAGTCTATCCTTCTTTCCCCCGGGCCAGAAAGAAAGAATGTTGTTTCCTGCCTTCCGACCTAAGACGTATCTATATCCTCCCGCCCCCCCCCGGTGGGGCCGACCATCCATCCGACCATCCAAAGTTTCTATCTGTTGAGAACTCCGTGAGGAGAAGAAAGAAAGCGACGTTTTAGCTAAACTATAGAGGGTGGGTGGGGGGGCCCTCCCACCCGCGGATGGTCCGCTAGGCCGGCTAATCAAAGATCCGCTAGGCCGGCTAATCAAAGAAAAGAACATAGAATTTTAGGGGGCCTGGGGAACTAGAACTTGGGGCTGGCCCACGGTCCGGTTAGATTAACGGATGGCTAGATAGCGACTGGACAGAAAGAAGGAGGCTAACGAGACTACCCTCTAAAACGTCGCCTAGCCTAACGAGAAGCTCGCTCGACCCCAGTTCTAGCCCTGCAAACAAAAGGATGGGAGGAGAAGTTCAGTCGGGACCCGGTTCAGGATGGTAACACTCCCGCTCCTACCACAGGGGGTGAAGGACGCTCCTCCCATTACTCGCCTACTTGCCCTACTATTCTAAGGGGCCCCTACGGGAAAGCATGCTCATCCATCCATCCAAATTAGTTACATCCACCCGCTCCTCGTTAATTCAGTATGGAGGGAGCTGTTACCATCCTCACTACCTGGAGTTCGTTTCTTGCCTGGGGCTCCTCGTTGTTTTGTTTGGTTCTCACAGATTCTTTCCTTCCACCCTCGGTCCAGCTGAAAGCTAATACACGGAGTTCAAGAAAGTCAACCAACCATATTCTCTACATAACATGCCATTCCCTGGGCTCCAGTTCGTTTAGCCGGAAGGAAGGGAGTTGCCTAACATTCTCAAGGGCCTGCTAACATGAGCAGTTGAGATAGATTATACCGTAACCTAGAACTCCTCTTGCCCCATCCTACAGGGGCCCCGCCACCGAGGGTGTATTAGCTCTTTGTTTCTGGTGGGTCGGAAGGGCTCGATGCCCAAGAGGGTGATGCCCAAGAGGGTCACTTCGGGGCTCGCCGACCCGGTTGGAAGGTATAGTTATTCAGGTATCCATCCTTCACCCGCGGTTGGAAGGTATAGTTATCCAGGGTTCCGACCTGCCCTTCGTGCATGCAGGACCGACCCCCCTATATTATAAGGGCCTCATGGGTGGTGGGGTCCGTGAGGGCAAGGAGAACTTCTTCACCCTCGGTTGCCCATTCGAGCATCAATAGCGGTAGTGTTAGTTGCCAGAGCATCAATAGCGGTAGTGTTAGTTGCCAGAGCATCAATCTAGAACAGGGGCCCCTACTATTCTAAGGGCAGTTCAGGCCCTCCTCCCCGAGCATCAATCTAGTTTAGTTGGAAATAGAGTTCTTGCCTCCCACCGGGCCCAGGGGGTGATACAGGATGGCGGTTCAGGATGGTGGTAATAACTATTGGATGGTAACAGTAGACTAACTAGCCGGGAACAATCTAACTACCGGGGCCGGGAACAATCTAACTACCACAATCTCCCATAGCCCCTAAAATTTTATGGTAGGGCTCCCGGGTTCAGCCCTACCATAAAATTTTAGGGGCTATGGGATCGATGGGAGCATCCAAATAAGGTAGCTCGAGCTATCCAGATAACCCCCCTACTATTTTAAGGGCTCCCACCGGTTCATCGGGGATTCAATCCAGTAGGTGGCTGGAGGATGAGATCGAGCTCCATGAGATCGAGATTGAGTTCCTCCATAATGCAACTATCCCTCGGAGTCCTTTATCGGAGGCAGGCAATTCTCTATCGAAGGTGGAGGCTGTAAGGAGGAAGGAAGGCACTACCCCGGAAGGTGCCCGGTTGGCCTAACTAACTATAGTTATAACAAACCGGTAGGGGCCCCTGCCCCTACTATTCTATAGGCGGGGTGGGTAATAACTTACTTTCTTGGGTTCCATCCATTGGCCCATAGAATTTTAGGGGTCCTTTGCTTGGTTTCCTGTCCGGTAACAGAGACGAAGTTGAGTCGATCTCTTCCGCGGAAAGAAATTAGTTGCGGATGGCCTCCCGCGAGTTCAACTAGAACTCCCTGGCTAGTTGTTGAGGAGAGCAAGGCTGTTCATCTGGTCAAGTTAGTGCTGCTGGCTAACGACTGTCCCCGGATGGGAGAATTCACCCGGTGGTGGGGGATGGAGCACCCCCGGTTGGGAGGACTAGCTCAAGTTGCTGCTAATCGGAATTCGAATTCAAGTTGCTGCTGTGTGGAAGGACTAGTTCTATTTCTCCTCCCGGGAGTTCAACCGGTGGCCGGAAAGGAGTTCAATCCTGCTTTAGCTAGGAAAGGCCTGCTTTAGCTAACTAGAATTCCCCCCCACCCCAACCGTTGGTGCGGGGTAATGGAGTCCAAACGCCCTTGCGTGCTTCGCACCCACCCCCCCATTATAGTTCAGCCTTCGGCACCGACCATATGGAACAACTATATGGGGGGGGTGGGGTTGGACTGACCCAGCCCTGCCGACCATACTCGCCCAGGGGTGGGTGGCCCTTAAAATAGTAGGGGGGTTGGCCTCCCACCCAAGGCCAATAGGTCGGTGGGGTTTGTGGTGGCGAATGCCTTGGTCGGTGGGGTTGGTGCCAACGGATGGTGGGGTCGGCCAATGCAGGGTGGGGATTATAGTGGTGGGTGGGCGTAGGGAATTATAGCTCACCAGTGGATTAATTGCCCAGCCGAATAGTAGGGGCCGTCCCCTACCTACCCCCCTACTATTCTAAGGGGCCTTGGGTGGGAATGTCGAACATAACCCCCCACCCAGCTACCATACGAATTTTAGGGGGGGCTAGCCCCCTACTATTTTAAGGGCTAGCTCTTACTCTAGCAGGTCCCGAATGAATTGACTATGCCTTCGGCACCGACCATTTGGCCTTACCCCTACTATTCTATGGGGTAGTTCGTCAGTCGAGTCTCTTGGCGAGTAGGGGTGGGGTAGGGGCCCCGGCTACTATTGTTGTGGTCGAGTCTCGATGAACAAGATCGTCAGGTCAGTTCCGTCTGCGAGGGAGCGGGTTTCAGCGGGGCAATAGCCCACTTCTCGAGTGCCGGCCGATCGATAGGTCTAGGTCGAGGGAGGGGGGAGAGGAAGAGCACTCGCCCTTTCTCGGGCCCCTAAGGCCCCGTAGGGGGTCGGTCTTCACCGAAGCGCAGGCGGTTGCTTCCCGGCTCCGGCCGGGGGTCGCTTTGAATTCTCTGCGAGTGGGTTGGGAGAGAGGCAAGTCAACCTTTATATCTTAAGAGCGGGTGGGAAGAAGAGAAGAGTAATTCCCTATCGATCTCCTTTAATATAGTACTTAGCGGAGTAATTGATTGACTCGTCAGGCGGCCCATGACCCGAAGACTGGAGGTTCGATTCTTGTCCCTTATCGATCGGTGAGTGAGGGGCGGCAGCTCCTATCAATCGCCTTAGAATAGTAGGGGTGAATGGTTGAAGATATCTTCTTAATAGATAGATAGAGGATGGATAGTTCCATGGATAGAGAATAGATAGAGATGAACTACTGTTAACGCGCTCTGTAGGATTCGAACCCACGACATCAGGTTTTGGAGACCTACGTTCTACCGAACTGAACTAAAAGCGCTTTCTTGGAATCTTCTATAATAATAATGACGGGGAAAGAGTAACAACACGGCTATGATTGGGCCCACCCCTAACCACCGATCGACACGGAGAAAACATAGACACAACATAGAAGGATACCCTCATCCTCACTTCGTTCATATGAGTAACAGGAATTCTTTCCATTTTGAAAGCATTGGACCGGCTGAATAACTATAGAGGGTGGGTGGGGGGGGTGGGTGGGAAGCAATAGTTCCGGGTGGGTGGAAAGTAAGCGGGTGGGTGGGAAGCAATAGGGGTGGAAAGTAAGCGATTGATCTCCAAGTGGGAACCCGAATCCGGGGTGGGGGGGAATTGTACTGGCAGGCTTCAAGACCTAGCGAACTGGAATCTATTTCCCAGAGAGTTGAACGGGAAGGAGTAAGGGGAAGGGGTCTCCTTTTCCGGCATACCCGGAGGGATAGCCGCAGCCCGGGGCCTCGCGTTCATCTCGTGGAGGAGTGGAGAGTTCTTCTTATCATAGCCCAGTGTGGATCAATCCATTATACTGGAGGAATGAGCCGGGTGGGCGGCCCTAATCAGAAATAGTTGTTTTCCCGCCCTCGGGGAACTAGAATTCCCCCCCACCCTGCAGGAGATTGGCACTTCGTTCAATGAGTCCTTCCCGAAAAGAACTCCAGCCTACGCCTTTCCAACTGCAGGTACGTCTACGCAATAATGATGGAATCTTAAGCTCTATTCCCGCTACTCGTGTGGGGTGGGCTTGACCTCCTCCTCCCACCCAGCGCTTCGCGACCGACCATGCCCTTCGGTGAAGACCTAAGGCCTGCCTTTCATCGGCAGCCTAAGGCATGCCTTCGGCAGCCTAAGGCCTGCCGATGAAAGGCAGCCTAAGGCCAATATGGTCGGCTGCCTTCGGCAGGCCAACGGCTGCCTTCGGCAGGCCAACGGCTGCCTTCGGCATTTTCTAGAATGGGGGGGCTGCCGATGAAAGGCAGGCCATAGAATAGGGCGGGGCAACCCCACCACCCTGCCCTTCGTGCATGCATGCATGCAGGACCGACCCGCCACCCCCTCGGCTAGTTTAGTTGCGAGTATGGTCGGTCCTGCATGCATGCATGCACGAAGGGTCTTCCGGGTGGGTGGCAATAGGGAGGCCGCACCGGCCATATATTCCTATGCAGGGTGGGTGGCAATAGGGAGGTCGGTGGGTGCCCTTCGGGACCGACCTATTCGCCTCCCATAGAATAGTAGGGCCGACCTGCCCTTCGGGACCGACCGCCCATAGCCCCTAAAATTCTATGGTAGGGCCAGAGAACCACGGCTGATTCCCTCCCCGGCTGATTCCCCCCCACCCTGCAAAGGCGTGCCTTCGGCGCCGACCATATTGGCCTTAGGTGGGGTTGCCCGACCTAAGGCGAGTATGGTCGGTCCTGCATGCACGAAGGGCATGGACGGTCCTGCATGCATGCACGAAGGGCTAGGTCGGCCCCGAAGGGCAGGTGCCCCTACTATTCTAAGGGGCCTCAGGTCGGTCCCGAAGCAGGGCGAGACGGCGGCGAAGCAACTCTATAGCCTCCCACCCCCCCCGGCGCCTCGGTCGGTGGGGTCCGCCCTATCCACACAGAACCTGCCCAATCTAGTAAAGGGATCCAGGGCTTCCGGAACGCAAGAGAGAACCAAACCAAACACCAATAGTTGATTCTATACGTAACATGCCCAACCCCCCTACTATTCTAAGGGGCATGCCTTCGGCAGCCGACCATATTGGCAACAACTATAGTGGGGGGGGTGGGGGGGGCGGGTGCCGAAGGCATGCCTAGGGGGGGAATCATAGTTCGATTAATCTTTCTAATTGGCATTCGATCTCCTATGCAGTTGGTTCAGAACTATGTTGACCCAGTACCATAGCTAGCAGCAGCACCATAGCCAGCAGCGGATCCGGGCACAGAGACAGATCGAGAGGCAGACCCAGGTGTTCTAGATCGAGACCCAGATCTTTCCCTTACGGATCCATACCCAGATCCAGATACAGATCGAAACCCGCATCAGTAGCAGAGAAAGTGCCAGCATCTAAGCTGGTCTTAGTTCCAGTTCCAGATCCATCAGTAGCACCCCTACTATTTGAAGGGCAGCCCCCTACTATTCTATGGGCCCTTATAATATAGGGGGGTCGGTCAACTATAATGGGGGGGTGGGGGGGGCTGGGGCGGCGAGAGGCAGTACCAGTTTAAGCACCCCTACTATTTTAAGGGGAAGCATATCCAATAGCATAAGTCGATCTATCAGTTTAAGCACCACCAGTAGTTTCTCTAGTCACAGACCCAGTAGCAGTTCCGAACACATACCTTCGGCCAGATCCATACCTTCATGATCGAGAGTCTGACCTATCAAGCTGATCCATACCCTTAGGCTCTATATAGATACCTAGCAAGAGACCTATCAGCACTAGTTAGAGATCCTTCAGCAGTTATTAGTAGCAGTTCCAGGTTATTCCTCTTCCGGAAGACGCAGGTTTTGGGCACTAGAATTGGCCCCCTCCCCGGAACTAAGATCCCCCCCAACCCCCCTACTATTCTAAGGCTAGCAAGCTGCTCGCCCTACAATTCTATGGAGCCCCCCCTACTATTCTAAGGGCGGCATCTACCTCTTAATTAATCAGTCCCATAGCCTCCTCCCACCCACCCAGTCCCATAGAATTGTAGGGCGAGGAACCCCATAGAATTGTAGGGGGCCCTTCGCCCCCCCCCAATAATAATTGTAGCTCGATTGTAGGGGGCGAGCCTATAGAATAATAGGCATTAATGAACAGATTAATTAAGAGGTTACTATATTTGCAACTATAATTGGAGGGGGCGCTCGATTCTAGCAACTATAATTGCCCCCTACAATCGAGCTACCTCCAACTATCCCCCGCCAACTAATCTTCCTCCCGGGGGGGCGGCTGGGAGGAGGGCTAGCAGGCGTCATTAATTAATTAACCCCCCCCTACTATTATAGTTGCTGATTCGCCCTTCAAATAGTAGGGGGAGGGTCTCGATATATCTGCGAAGGGCTAGCAAGCGGATTCCCTACAATTCTATGGGGGCCGGCTCGCCCAACTCTATAGCCTCCCACCCCCCCCGGTGGGAGGAGGCTATGGAGCGCATTAATGAACGTCATTAATTGACTGATTAATTAACCCTACTATTCGGCAAGGTAGGTGAGGTAGATTAGCCCATAGAATTGTAGGGGGGGGGGCCCGAGGGTTTGCCTAGAACCCTCGGAAGGTTAGGGTGAGGGGTAGGTTGGAATAGTAAAGCGTGTGCAACCGTCTGGGGGGTCAGCTGTCAAAGAACCAATCTCTAGAAAAAAGTATAGCGTGCGTGTCCTTGCCGGATATGAGGGTTTACGGTTCTTCACCTGGAACAATATCTAATACCTATCGAGTGGGCCGTGTGCATAGTCTGTATGGGGGTTAAGCGCTCTATCGGAGGAGAGAAAATCTATCGATCTATCAACTATAATTGTAGGGGGCCCGTGTGCATTGTATGAGAGGTGAAGCGTCTGGGCACTCCCTGGCACTAGTGCCGTGTGCTCTCGGGGTTGGCAATCCAAGGGCTAACTCGATATAAGTCTCGAATATATGGGCGGATGAGCTATGAGCTATAGATAGTTGTGAGGGCGGATGGATGCAGAGCCATCTCTATTCCCACCGGTCGAGCATCAATCGAATCGTCGCAGAGGTGAAGGTGACATATGGATTAGATATAGATAGCTGAAGTCGGGACGACTATAGATATAGTAGGTGTAGGAGTAGGCCGTCGGTCGATTCTGTTTCCCTCCTCCCCCAGCTATATATGGATAAGATAGCCAGTCAACCCTATCATCTATATATATGGGTCACGAGGCCATATCTATCTAGGGGCATATCTAGATAGGGGGCCCTCCCCCTCCATATATCCCGAGCCCACTGACTACTGAGGACTAGCCATCTGCCTCTGGGCGCCTATAGTCTAGTCTAGTCTAGTCTAGTCTAGTTATGTGACGTATATAGTAGTATGTTGATTCAGACTTGTAGTCAGCCACCGGCACTTAGTCAGTCATAGCTCCGAACCGAACATCTATATGTTGTTTGGTCCCTAAACAATACAATGGAGGAGTCTCTCCTCCCTCCCACCCAACCCGGCAGGTGGGACCGAGAAACCCCTTGCATTGGCAAGGTCAGTTGATAAAACGAGGCAGGGGCAGGGGAACCGGGAAACCTTCCCTCCCGGGTATCCCGGCTTTCTTAACCCGGCTCGGGTGATTAGCTTCGTCTCTGAGGACTAGCCCTTCCCGGAACTAGCCTTAGAATAGTAGGGGCCATATAGTGAATTAATCAGTTCATTAATCCGCTCATAACTATGCCCCCCGACTCAAATTCCCGGAACTATCTCCAACCCCACCTAAGGCCAATATGGTCGGTGCCGAAGGCATGCCAATGCAGGGCCCCTAAAATTCGGCTGGTAGTGGGCCCCTACCCTGGCGAACCCCTAAAATTCGGCTGGCCCCTACCATAGAATTTTAGGGGCTATGGGGGGGATGGGTCGATTAATTGTTGTGGGAGGCAATAGTTTCGGGTTGGGTGGGAAACTATAGTTCGCCTGCTAGAGTAAGCTAGCCCTACTATTCTAAGGGGCTAGCCCTCCTCCAATTCTAGTTGGGTGGCCCCTACTATTCTATGGCATGTGGATATAGTACTATCTTGGCGGTGGGGATGGAAAGTATGGGCTTCCTTTGTCAGCAGCGGATTGAAAGATCTGATTAGCTAGGTCCGGCCAGCCGGTGTCCTCTAGCCTGGGTGATTAGCTCAGCTCTTGTCAGCTGATTAGCGAACTACAATTCCCACCCTTAGGCCCCTGGCGAATAGTAGGGGCCCTCATGCGGGATGGGTGGGAGAGATAATGGAGATATATATAGTTGCTAGCCGTACTAGAATTCCCCCCCCAACTAGCCTATAGAATTGTAGGGGCCTCCCACCCTGCATTCCAATAGAATTGGGCGGGATAAGTAGTGGAGGTAGATTAGTTGGAGGTCCCCAGGGGGGCTAAAGTGCTCTGGTGAATATGCTTGATGTTCCCTCCGGGGTGGACAGTACTAGGTCCCTCCCTAGCCCGGTCAGCTTAGCTGATTAGCTTAGGTGATTAACTTGGCTCAGCCTCTAGGAACCTTGGTCCATCTGATCCTTCTCTCTCGTTCGTTCTTCTCAGTGGAACGAAGTATAGGAGGCGAGGAGTTTCTAGATCTCTCCGGTCAATCGATAGTAGATTAGCTTCGTCTCCTCCAGGACCTTGCTTTCTCCAGGCCCTAGTCTAGGGAGGCTAGCCCTTATCCCTCTTAGCCCCTAGGACCTAGGTGGGGTGAGAGGCTAGTGGGTCTAGAAAGATAAGCCAGGTTCTCCTCCAACTACATCTCCCACCCTGCATTCGAACGGCAGATTCCGAACTATAGTTTCCCACCCAACCGACTATTCCACCCACCCTGGCCACCCTGCAGAAGAATTATTCTAGCCCCCTACCCCCTACTGTTTGAAAGGTAAGGGCCCCCTACAATTCTATGGACGGCGAACTATAGTTTCCCACCCAACCAAATCTATAGCCTCCCACCCCCCCCAGGGGGGCATAGTTGAGGAGGGCTAGCAACTAGAATTAGAAGGGGCCACCCACAATTAATCTACTCCCGTGCAGAGGGGCCCACAGAAGCTGATTAATGAACAACTATGGGTGGGAGGGCCCCCCCACCCACCCTCTATAGTTTCGAATGGGTCGGTCCCGAAGGGCTGGTAGTTCCAACCCCACACACATGAACGGATTAATGAACTGATGCCCATACCCTAAGACAGCCTTCGGCGCCGGCCATATTGGAACTATAATGGGGGGGTGGGGTTGGACCGACCCATTCGCCAAGGGGTGGGTGGGTGGCAACCCCTTTTGTCCCCCCACCCGCCCCTTGGCCTCCCACCCCCCCCAGATTCCCTCCCTCCAATTAATCTACTTAATGCCATAAACCGAACTAAGATTCCCTCCCGATGGAACTATAGCTTCCCGCCCACCCATAGTTCCCCCCCAACTATTGCCTCCCACAACAATTAATCCTAAGTAGAAGGTTGGTGGGTTGGATGGATGGTTTTCGGGAAGAGCCCGGGCGGGCAGCCTACTATTCTAAGGGGGTGGGTGGGAGGAGATAGTTGGGTGGGTGGGAGGAGGAGGTAGAGGCGGGCGGCGAGATGAACGCATCGACTCGACTGGTGTGGTGAGAGAGATAAAATCCGCAGAGAGAAGAAGGAGAAGAGATCGATCAAGCTTCGATCAAGCGGTGATGGCAAAGATCCGAGAGGGAAGAGCAAACTCCAATCTTTTAACCCCCCACCCATCCCAACCAATTGAATGCCCGGGGGTTGGGGAGGACGGCTACTGTTGGGGGCCGGGGGTTCGCGAACCTTCATCCTCCTAAGTTCCCACCCTCCCCCCTATAGTTCCCCCGGATAGATGGGGCCTCCCACCCAACATAGTTCTCCTCCCACCCACCCCGAGAGGCATATGGTTCTATGGAGAGGGTGGCTATAGTTGCTCTCAAAGTTCGGGTGGATGATAGTTGGGGCTTCTCCACTAATGATTGATCGAAATCCATCTTTCGATCTGCCAAAGGGAGATGACGTCAACCCGGCTCCAGTGAAGTGGGTCTCGACTCGATCGGAGAGGTGAGAAAGGGATCGGTAGCAGCTAAGCGGAGGGAGGTAGACGGCCTGGAAGAACTGGGTGGGGATGGATTATGGCGAAGTGGCGGGGCTTCTTTTCATTTGATTGGATCGGAACTAAGAGAGAGAAGATCTCCTCCTGCCTTGACCCTAGCCCAGAGATTCAAGTGTTGTTCGCTCTCCCTCACTCCCGAGGCTGGACATGAAATACAGTAGTTGACTCAACCCCTACATTTCAATCCCGAGACTGGAACAGGGATGACTCGATCTCCCAACTATCTCGAGAAGGGGCGGGCGAGTAAAGACCATGGGTTCGGGCTCGATGAGGGAAGCAGAGGAAGGTTGGGTGGGAATAAGAAGCGCCTCTGCAGGGCGGGCCCCTCCTATCGTGCTTATAACTAGGTAAGGTAATATCCTTGTCTCTGAGCGCCCCGGTGGATCATTGGAGGATTCGGAGCTCCCCGTATCATAACAAACATCTTCCTCCGGGGAGACACTCTTCTTCACGAAGTAAAGATGAGGGATCAATCGATAATGAGACGCCTATTGTTTTTTTAGGCAAGCCAGCGTCTAGCCGACTCGCTGCTGAAGTACCTGGCCCGCTTCCTTTCGCTCTCGGCTGTGCTTGTTTCACTATTGCCCTGGCCCGCAACAACTATGGAAAGGGGGGGGGGCGCTTGGGGGCAACTATATTGAAGGGTGGGAGGAATAATCTGCCCATCCCCGGGGGCCCCCCACCCAACCCCGTGTGTGGGGCTGGGTGGGTGGTTTAGTTGAGTTGGGTGGGTGGGAGGGAGGAGAGGGAGATGGGATGAATTCACGGGATTGATTGGCCTTCTTCAATAATTATTGTCATCGTTATATACGTCGTATTAACAACTGTTCAATAGTGATACGCGGGATGCGGGATTGATTGATCCATCCATTAACCGGACATGGAATCGATCTTCTCAGCTGGGAGCCTTTCTTTCTATCATCGGCGAATGAACCATCAATCGAATTTCATTAATGAACCGGGCCCCGGGATGGCCTGCCTGCTAATCCCGTGTCCCTAGCTACCCCACTTCTCACTCCCCTACCCAAAGCTGCTCCTCCCGTTCCAACCCCCATAGATATATAGGGCATTCGCCGAGATTCACCATATCCATTGGTGTTGATGCATCGATCATCCCGAGAACAGAAGGCATAGGAGGACTTCTCACTTCGCGACTCCTGAATCTGGTAGCCCGGATCGCGAGCAAAGCAAAACACTTTCTATTCGGTTCGCAGGGCCAACCAAGATTCTCCCACCCACCCCTGCATGCAGGGGGCATTGATTAAGGTAGGGAAGCAGGGTAGGGAAGCTGTAATATGAGGCGGGTAGATATATTCATTCCTTTCTCTCTCTGATGGGGTGGGATCATGTGATGGGCCCCGCATGTTGGAAGGAGAAGATTATCCCACATACCTGAGCTTTCTCGCCATAGAATAGTAGGGGCCCCCCCACCCGAGCCCTACTCTATAATGGGGGGTTGGGAAGCAAGCATAGGGCGGGCTACTGAAACCATGGGGACGGACCGGGGCTGGGGGTGGAATCATTAATCGGCCTACCCGGCTCATCCCTGCTCCTCTATCATTGGAAGCTATTATGTCAGTAAAGTGCCCTACCTATATCCCAACGCGCCCGGGGTGGGGGGGCTATAGGGACTCTTGTTCAATCGGAATCATACTCATCACTAGCTCACTAGAGGCACTTCCCTAATACTTCCTGGTCCTACCCATACCCCCGGACCCCAATCCTCCAACTAGATGAGCTATAGATCTCCTTGTTCGTTAACTAGCTCGTGCAGAGAAAAGACTGCCTGGATTCACCTTAGAGCGCTTATTCTCTATTTAGCGGGATCATGCTCCTCGCCCCCCCTACCTATATAGCTGGGGTAGGGCGGGTGAACTAGTGTTCGTGGGTGAATCAGTGGGGGATCTCCCGGGTGAACTCTCTTTAGTGTCTAGTTTGCAGAACTATAGAAATAACGGTCTCCTTTCTACCTAATCTATAGCGAGCAGGATATCGGCACGAGCGGGCCGTGGGATCCTCGAGTGGGATCTACCCGAATGTGTAGCCCTCCCTGTGCCATATGGTGGAATCATTGATCAAGGCAGAACGTCTAACTACGTGGGGAAAGCCGGGGCAGGCCCCTATGGATAGTAGGCCCCCCCCACTATTTTCCTCCGGGGGTAATGTAATGTTCCCGGGGTGGGTGGGAGGTCTAAAAGTACGGTCCCTTCTTTCGCATCTTTGCCGGCTTCTCCCCTAAGGCGGGTAGTACGATTCCTTTGCCGGTCGAGTCCCCCTACCCATATAGCCGAGCGAGTCCCCCGGGGTGGGAGGGAGGAGATAGTGGCCGAGCCCTATATATAAAGAACTCTTCCGGCTTCTCTTCTTTCTCTCCCCCGCTCCTCCTATCCATTTGTCTGTTTGTGCTCGCCTTGCCCATTAGTTATATATGCCCATTAGTTCTCTATATATAGTAGGGCTGGGCCCCCTACCTATATCCGGCCCCTCCATGGATAGGGCAACTCCGAGTTATTGAACTATTATCGGTCGGGCTGTTAGAAGAGAAGGTAGCCCAGGTATGGAGATAGGGCCTTCCCTTCTGGGTTTGTTGTTGTTAGAGCCGGGTATAGAAAAGTAGGGGCTCGTGAACCAACCAACAGGTAGGGCTGCAGAGATATGGATAGGGCAAAGCCCCCCACCTCCTTTCATAATTGATGGTGGCATCACTCGGAGGAGAAGCAATCCCAAGGCCCCTATCTATATATCTGCGACCCTCCCTATCTATACCGGGGTGGGAGGGAGATTTAGCGCTCTCGGCCATCTCTCTGAAGGCTGCTTTGCCCTATCCATATCTCTGCGGACGGATATTTCTATTCCAGCGACCCCTCTCGAGGATATGGAGGTAGGGCACCCCTACCCCTACCCCCTACCTATATAGCTCAGCTTAGCTCAGCTCAATTAATCGAAGAGTGAAGAAAGATTCTTCTATACGTAACATGAATGCCCTACTCTCTACCCTATTGTCCCCCCCACCCTGCAGGGAGGGAATTAACGTTCCTATCTCCTCCCACCCACCCAACAACTATAATCTACAATATTGAAGGGGGGTGGGGGGGGGGCCTCCCACCCACCCAACTATAGCCGTACTATAGTTCCCCCCCACCCGGGACTAGAAGTGCCCCAGTTGGCCCCTACAATTTTCTAGGACGTATAGAATCTGGGTCTGCCATCTTGAGACTATAGAATGGGAGGGGCCTCGACATCCAATGGTTGTCGAGACATCGTCTTCATCATGCTATCGAGGAAAGGAGGGAAGGGCAACTATTGCCTCTAAGCAGGGTGGGGGGGCCCCTACTATTCTATGGTCTATTCTAAGTAGCTCAAATTAGGTAGGCCCGCCCCCCCGCTTCAGTAGATTAGTAGCCGTTGAGGTAGATTAGAACCATATTAGCAGCCGGGGGTGGGATGGGCCCCTAAAATTCTATGGCCCTACTATTCTAAGGGGGTAGATGCCGTTGGTTGGGGTGGGGGGGGCCCTCTTAATGAACCATTGCAGGGGTAGGGGTCTGATGGTCTGCTTCGTTCATAGCTAGTAGTAGAGCTAGAAGTAAGCTTGTCGCGGTCATTTGCCTCCACGGTAAAGCTAATGAAGCGAGGGATGAGAAGCAGTAAGCCACTGATCTCCGCCATGAAGCCTGTTAGGATGGGATGAATGAAAGGAAGGGGGACAAGGGACCAACTAGATGTATTAACTTCTTGATCACGTAACCCTAGAATCGTCGTCTTTGGACCCATGCAACTATAGAATAGAAGGCGGGATAAAGAATTCAAGCTTTAGGCGAGGGGTATCGGAATTCATTCTATACGGATTGATTAACGATCAAGAAGGATGGGGGAGGACCCCGCATTCCACCATAAAGCTGGAGTTCATCGGGGCATTGAAGCACCTCTAAGAAAGGCTGGGAATGGAGCCTCCTGGTCTCGATTCCCCGATCGAAGGCCTCCCATGCGCATCCGTTATCGATGCCATCACTCGTGGCTGAAGTCCCTCGCCTGGCAGTTCATTGGCTCGAGGTGATCAAGAACCCACCCTCAAGACCAATGATGAGTGGTATTGCCATCCATCCAGCTGTTGAACCCGCCTCCCCAGGGCGGGCTCGAGGTCATTACTTGCTACTATAGTTTACCAAAAAAGATTCTCATCCCCCCACCACTATAGTAGCGGTAGGGCAATACAACGGTCGAAAAGAATAATAAGGGCCTCCACTATACTATAGAGGATAGGGGCGAGGCTCGCTCCCTATGGATGGTAGGGCGGATGCCGCCCGGGCGCTCGAACTGACTAACCACAGGAGCCATACAAACCAACCACCTATTAATCAGTGCCCTACTATTCTATGGCCCTACTATTCTAAGGCCTGCATCAATAAGTGCTAGAAAACTCCTTATTAATCAGTTCATTAATAAACCTGCTATAATAAGGGCTAGAATCGAGTGGGGGGGACTCGATAGCTATAGGAAGGATAGGGGCTTTAGACGGAAACGGCCACCAGCCACCTTCCACCAGACACCTTCCCAGTCAAGCTTCGGCACCACCTTCCCTACGGTTAATATAGTTGGCGGGGAACCCACCTAACACCCACCGACAACCCCACGGAGACCACCTAGTACGCCTCGCTCCGATGCCGAGCTAGGGCGCTTCGTTCGGAAACCTCACTTCCCTCATTTAGACAGGGATGCCCTACCCGGATAGGGACCTACCCCACGGACAGACCGAGGTACAGTAACCCACCCTTCGAGTCGAGCAGGAAATTAATGTACGCCTGGGTTGGGTGGGTGGCCCCCCCCCACCCCCATTATAATTGTAGATTAGTTGGATAAGTCCGGGTGGGTGGGAGGCCCCTACTATTCGGGTAGGGCAGAGGGAACAAAACGGCCCCGGAGCCCGGAACGGACGGATAGGGACAATGCCCCGAGGGAACCAACCCACTACCCAGCGATCACACCCAACCGAGATAGAATAGTAGGGGCCCATAGAATAGTAGGGCAACCAGACCCAAAGATAGAATAGTAGGGGCCCCATAGAATAGTAGGGCAACCGGGCCGGTGGTGATTCAACTTTTCACCCTTCTCCCACCTAATCAGGAAACAACCAACAATCAACTTACTTACTAACTGGTGTATCACGTATAGATACTTAGATACTCCCCTTAGGATCAACACCAGAGTATTGTTCGGACATCTAACTAACTTCAAGAACAATACTTACAACGGGGTTCAGCTCGGAGCTTCACCCCTCAACTGAAAGCACTCACACTCAGACACCTAACGACCATAACACCAACACTTACAACGGGGTTCAGCTCGGAGCTTCACCCCTCAACTCAAACACGCTTCTAACACTCACACTCACACACCTAGCTACAATAACAAAGAAGACACAGGAGACTCTCAAACCATATAGACTGCACCAGCCCCGGGGAACCGGACACAGGAGACAACACTCCAACCAACGGGGAACTAGCCCTTAAAATAGTAGGGGGGGTGGGTGGGCATCCAAAACCCCACCACCCAGTAAGACCCCACCGCCCTAAGGCGCCTTAGAATAGTAGGGGGGTCGGTGGGGCCCACCCCCCCATTCTATTTCCAATATGGTCGGTGGGGCCCCCTATCTATACCTGGGGGGTGTAGGACGAGTAACATTTTTCTAGTCTCGCAGTTCCTCATGACTGCAAAACCTAGCCATAGTAATTTCCCCGCCCCGATAGGCCCTAAAATTCTAGCTCACATGACTGCCTATAGTTAGATAAGATATAGGGGTGGCCGAGCCACTACAACATAATTTTAGGGGGGTCCCCTCTTCATCAGAATTGATGAAAATTCGAGAACATGACTGCCTATAGTTTCTTATGGCCGAGCCACTACCTGGGAGGTTATTGTCAACTACATAACATAAGCAGTGAAGGATGGAACTCTTAGAGGAGCGGGTGGATGCTTAAGGAAGGAATTCAAACCCCCTTAGAATAGTAGGGCCATAGAATAGTAGGGCGGAAGGCCCTCCCTAACTTTCTTGTTGGTCAATCAGCGAGCATGCTTTCATTCGACTACCGAACTAGAACTCCCACCCACCCGTGTAAAGGGTGGCCATATTTACTCCAACTCAACGAGGAGATGGATAGAGAGATTGAAGGGAGGGAGGTCCAAACAAAATATCCCATCAAATTGGCTTTCCTGCCGTTCTTCAAGGAGTAGTTCGCTGTCCTGCCGGTTTCTGGTTTCGCTAGTCCTCCCTGCTGTTTTATTTCCCTCGGATAGGCAAGAATGAGATAATGGTTCAGGGGGTGTGTTGAGCATGCTTTCATGGAGGAAGTCAACGAAAACAATTAGGCCAGCCCGGTAGTTGCTGTTGTGGGAAGGTGGGTTCTCAGAGGTTGACGTTGAGGAAGTTAGGCCAGTTAGTCCGTGAAAGGATGGCCCCGGTTGAACAACAGGGAGGAAGGCAACGAAGACTCCCAACGGTAATGAACTTACCCCCACAACTACGGTTAACCCCACCGTCCTATATGCCTTAGGGTGGAGGGATAGAAACGAGGGAGGCTGATTGGAGGCAGGGTGCTTCGAGGAGCTAGGAAGGAAGGCAGTTCGGAAGCTACATCTCCAGCCATATCCAGTCATCAACTTAGTTGGGCCCTACCCGTCCGAGAACCATCCTGAACCCCCGGGTGAAAACGACTAATAGCGAGAAAGGTAGCTCCATTTTCGGCTGGATGGAACTCCTAGTCCTAGAGAAGTTGGAGAAGATTGGCCGGTGTGCTATAATGTGTTTTTGCCGGCCATCCAGCTATCGGAAAGTGAGGAGTGCAAATAATAGCTAGTCGGAAGGATCGATGGAAAGAAACAAACCTTGCGAGAAAGGTTCATCGGGGTGTTCGTTCGTAAGATGAACTTCTAATCCATCCTGGGCCCCTCACCCGGTAGATTAGTTAAGTTGGGTGGGGTGGGAGCGTGCTGGGTTTCCATCCGGTAAGTGAGGACGAGCTTCGGATATTGGATATTTTCGCCTTCCCTAATGTAGTTTGGCTGGCCTAAGGTGAGGACAAGCCCGGATAGCCGAAGCATTGTTGGGGGTAATTGGATAGGACCCTCTGACTCCCATAGCCCCTAAAATTTTATGGTAGGGCTGTTGGCGAGAAAGAGCTAATCTCTATCCGGTGCTTGGAAGGTCGCATGGGTCCCAACGGTAATGAACGAAAGAGCTAAAATTCTATGGCCCTACTATTCTATGGGGGTTGGGAGGCTGATTGGAAAGCTACCTACCCTTCCTTCTCGAGAACAAAAGGATGGTCGGACAATAAAAGAAAATGGTAGGGAAACTCCATCCCACACCTCCGGTAGGGAAAATGGATGTCCGCCCTACTATTCTATGGGGGAATTCAGAATGTTAGCAGGCCCACCATCCTCAACTCGGAAGGCAACTCGTTAATTAGGCCATCCGGGGCACCCTCCCTGAACCCCCGGTGGCCCCGGTAGCTGGTACAGCATGAGCTTGAAGTTCCGGACCCCACCCACTTAGTTGAGACTGAGGGTTAACCCCACTCTCCTTGAACTATAGTTATCCAGGGGGTGTAAAGCCTTAACACTCCCATCCTGAACCCACGGTGATGAATGAATGATCACCTGGTTGTAACGAGAAACAGCGAGATCTCCCAGGAGTTTCTCATCAATCTTCTTGACTCAACTACGGCACTTCCAGCATTTTATCGGATGGATGGATAGAGAGCTCACGTTGGGGAGGGAGTTCCGGAAAGACCTGGCCCCTAGAACTGTTCAGGGGGTGTTCAGTTCAGGTAACTGTTCACTCATCAGGGCTTCCATTCGACCGGGCAAGTCCTTCAGCCATAAACTTGATTGGAGCCTACCTGAGCATGCTCCGGTAACAGCAGCCTGTCCAGAGCCCTTAGAATAGTAGGGGGATTGGCCTAACTCACTATAGTTAGGTATCCATCCTGAACCCACGGTTGGAAATAAGGTAGTTCTCCGGTCCCACCCTCGACATTTCATCAATCAAATTCTCAGGGTTAGCCCCGGCCCTACAATTCTATGGGGCCCGGCTGGGCAAACACCAGATTCTATACGTAACATGCCTACGGCTATCCTCCTAATTTCCCACCCTGCATTTGGGAACTATAGTAGGCGGCTTTCTAGCGTTTCATTCCATTGCTTTCCGTAAGCCTTATTCCGGTCAAACCATCCTGCCGGCCAAACCATCCTTATTGAATTGCTTCCCATCCGGAACACCATGGCGGTAGGGGTAGGGGATTCTATACGTCCTATAAAATGGTAGGGGGGGTGGGTGGGCATGTGAAGATATATAGAATCTGGCAACTATATCTTCTTGGGGCCGCCTAAAGAAACTACAGGGCGCCCACCGACCATATTGGAAATAGAATGGGGGGGTGGGCATGTTACGTATAGAATCTGGCCGTACTAAGTTGAGGCCCCCGATGCCGTTTCTTCAGAACTCAACTTCTGGTTTCTCTCGAACTATATGCCTACAAGCGGGGTAGAGTAATTGGTCAACTCGTCAGGCTCATGACCTGAAGACTGCAGGTTCGAATCCTGCCCCCGCCATAGAATTTGAGGGGGAGTTCTGCTGAACCGCCCTTCCGGGCCCCCTACTATTCGCCAGGGCCCATAGAATAGTAGGGGCCCGAAGACAACCGACGATTACATACACCCTTATGATGAAAGGGGCACATGACGACTATGTGTGTGCAAGACCCCAGGCCCGGTAGATTATAGAAGTGGGAGGCCCCGATTATAGTTAGTTGGGCGGACCCCACCAAAGGCACCAACCCCACCAGAGCTTCGCTCACCGTTGGCCTGCCTTTCATCGGCAGCCGACCATATTGGCCATTAGAATAGTAGGGGGGCTGCCGAAGGCAGGCCTTACCCACCGCCCTCAAATTCTATGGGCCATACTCGCCTTTGGTGCATCGGTGGGTTACTTTGGTCGGTGGGGTCCGCCCCAACCCCACCATCCGAGGCTCCTAACCACCCAGCCCGAAGGGACCGACCATGCCCTTCGGGACCCCCCCCATTCCCCTACTATTCTAATGGCCAATATGGTCGGCTGCCTTCGGCAGGCAACTATAATGGCGGGTCGGTCCCGAAGGGCTGGTCGGTCCCGAAGGGCTAGGGCGGTGGGCGAAGCCCTGGTCGGTGGGGTTGGTGGCCCTTGGTCGGTGGGGTCCGCCGCTATGGGTGGGGGGTAAAGTCCTCGGAGAGTAAGTGAGAAATTTTCCGTACACATGACGACTATTCATACCTCAATAACCGAACCCCTCGAGAATAGGTCTCGTTCTTCGGGTCGACATCGTTTCATGCATGATCACCCCTTAGTGAATAGGAAATCGGAAACGTACATTGCTATTCTAGCGGAAATACCCGGAATGATCATACCACTTCTACCAGGAGTAGCCTTCTCAGTGTCAGCCGAACGTAAAGTAATGGCTTTCGTGCAACGTCGAAAGGGTCCCAATGTAGTTGGATCGTTCGGATTGTTACAACCTCTAGCAGATGGTTCGAAATCAGCTATAAAAGAACCTATTCCACCAAGTAGTGCCAATTTCTCCCTCTCTAGACTGGCTCCAGTGGTGACATCTATGCCCAGTTCGGTTGCCCGGGCCGTTGTACCTTTTGATTATGGTATGGTATCGTCAGATCCGGACATAGGTATACTTCATCCGTCTGCAATATCCTCGCTAGGTGTTTATGGAATTATCATAGCAGGTTGGTCTAGTAATTAGGGGGCGGCCGTTCGGTCGCCTATGATACTAGGGCCGATGGGTCAAAAATTGGTTCGTGCCGCAGGTGCTGAACGATCTACTCTACACAGGTGTGGGCCGCGAAACGAAGCGGAATATGGATTCTGGATCGACTTCTCTAATGACGCTTCATCTATCACACGAGTCTGCTGCAAATCCGGTAAGATGAAGAGCCGCAAAAGTATGGAGATAGGAAGGCACGAAGAGTTGGGCGTATGGAGCCAATTCTCGACGGAACGATCCAATTCTCATCACTCGACCCCCCACCCCCTACCCCCTACCCCCTACCCCTACCCCTATCTTTAGAGGCGGAGGCGGCCTAAGTAGGGGGGGGGGTGAGGGCCACTATCCACCCTATCCATAGTAGGGGGCACCCCCCACCTCTCTATAATAGCTATAGATAGGGAGAGGGCCCCGGGGGCACTCGGCCGGTTGGGGAACTCGACTGACTTTAGGAAGTCGAGGAAGCCAACCAAGACCCCACCACCCGCCGCGGCAGACCCCACCACCCAGGGCCCATCTCTATATCCTCCCACCCCCCCCGGTGGGGGTTGCCCCAACCCCACCGACCAAAGGCCCCAACCCCACCGGGGCTTCGCCCACCGCCCATATATTTCTAGGCCTGCGCTTCGCACCGATGAACCGGCTATTCCAAACCGGCCTGCCTTCGGCAGCCGTTGGCCTGCCTTCGGCAGCCCCCCGCCCTATTCTAATGGCCAATATGGTCGGCTGCCGAAGGCAGGCCATAGAATAGTAGGGGGGCTGCCGAAGGCAGGCCTTAGGTGCCGAAGGCAGGCCCTAGGGTGGTGGCGGAGCCTCGGTCGGTGGGTAAGGCATATATGGTCGGTCCCAACCCCACCGACCTGCCCTTCGGGACCGACCCCCCTACTATTCTAAGGGGTCTCAGGTCGGTGGCGAAGCTGGGCCTTTGGTCGGTGGGGTTTGGCCTAGGTTGGTGGGGTCCGCCTTGGGTGGGGGGGGCCACCAACAAACCCACCATCCATGCGCTTCGCGACCGGGGGGGGGCGGGAGGCTATAGAGTTGGCCTGCCTTCGGCAGCCGACCATATTGGCCTTAGGTAGCGAAGCGCATGGTCGGTGGGGTTTGCCTAGGGTGGGGGGATATAGATAGGCCTCAATCTCACAGCGGAGAGGTTTAGTGCCTGAATGCCCCGCCCGGGCGCTGTCTCCGTTCCTTACCCAGAAACATCATGGTGAACCTCTCCTTGCGATCGGGATGAGGTAGGTGCCTCCCAGCCGGCGGATCGAATCGGAGTTTCCTCGGGTGGCCACCGACCTACAGCGATCCCCAAACTCCCGTGCTTGGTGGAGAAGAAGCGAACAAAGTGCTGCCTCCTTCCTCTGCCGAAAGCGGACTGGGATTGCTCGCCAGCTGGGTCAGATCGGAGCAACATTGTAAACGGATTACCCATCTTCTTCCCATTGGGGACAAGGGACGGAACGACCTCTCGATCCGATCTATTCACTGCAGCCCAGGACTGCGTTCCCGTCTTGTCGCGTGTGGCCGCGTATGGATATGGATGAATAGGGGCGGACATTGTCTGGGCCAAGAGCCATAGCGAGTTGCTGTTCCCGTTTCCATGGGATCGATCCAGTTGTTGATACCGGCAAGACCCAGCCAGATGATGTATGCTGGTTGGTAGTGGGAGGACTTTAAGTACCCGGAGCGCTGCCCTACGTGCCTATATATGGGTCCAATCATTTTGTTCCCTGCTCTTTCTCAGCAGCGGGAAAGGAGTCTATCTATCTGCCTAGCTCAGGTGGAATTTCCCCGACGCAATCCACAACCGGACTTGGGGGAGGAGTCCGACGACTCAGCAGCAGTGCGGAATGGAGTTTCTCGAAGAACCGGTGGATCTTCGGAATCTAGAGTTCCGGGGGAAGGGGGCGATACATACCAAAAGGCAGTACAGTGAGCGACTTTCTCGACCCCACCACCCAGGGCCCCAACCCCACCGACCAGGGCTTCGCCCACCGCCCATATATTCCTAGGCCGGCGGCTCCGCCTACCGCCCGAGCTTCGCTCACCTGCCCTTCGGGACCGACCATGCCCTAAGACGAATGGGACGGTGGGGTTGGACCTAAGGCCTGCCTTCGGCAGCCGGGAACAACTATAGTGGGCTGCCGAAGGCAGGCCTCAGGTCGGTCCCGAAGGGCAGGTCGGTACCAAGGGCGAATAGGTCGGTACCAAGGGCGAATAGGTCGGTCCCAACCCCACCGACCATATATTCCTTTGGTACCGATGAACCCATTCGCCCTTGGTACCGATGAACCCATTCGCCCTAAGGCATATATGGTCGGTGGGGTCAAAGCCTTATGGGTGGTGGCGGAGCTTGGGTGGTTAGGATGCCTTGGATGGTCCCAACCCCACCGCCCTGCGCTTCGCTACCGCCAACCCCACCGACCTGCCCCGACCATGGGGGGGGTGGGAGGCTATAGGGCGTGCAGGACCGCCCATATTCGTCTTAGGTCGGGTGGGAGGGTGGGGGGGTTCCGGGTGGGAGGGAATCAGCCGTGGTTCTCTGGCCCTACCATAGAATTTTAGGGGCTATGGGCGGTCGGTCCCGAAGGGCGGGTGGGAGGATATAGAGTTCGCCTCAGGTCGGTGGCGAAGCTGGGGCGGACCCCACTGACCTTTGGAGAGCGGACCCCACCGACCAAGGCATCCGCCACCGCCCCTAAGGCAGAGAAAGGTGGGCGGAGCCGCCGGCCTAGGAATATATGGGCGGTGGGCGAAGCCCTGGTGGGGTCGGGCAAACTACACCGACCATATATGCCTGCGCTTCGCGACCTAAGGCCAATATGGTCGGCCGCCGAAGACAGGCAACGGGGTGGGTGGGTGGCAATAGGGAGGTCGGTGGGGTTGGGGCCGACCAAGCTCCGCCACCACCCATATATTCCTGGGCGGTGGGCGAAGCCCGGATGGTGGGGTCGGCCTTGGGTGGGCCCCTACTATTCGCCAGGGGGAGTTGTCGAGCAAGTAATCAATTGACCGGTTGACTGCTGGGATGAAGGAATCTCTGGGATCTTGGATTATCGGGATCAGGGGAGAAGGAATCAATGGTATGAAGAGATCAAGCTTGGGATTGGGATCTCGGAATCAGGGAATCGGGAAGGAATCTTGGACTCTCTATCAGGGAATCGGATCTATGACTTGGGATCTCGGAATCGAGTGGGCTTGGCTCGGAATCTCTGAAATCGGGCTCGGGATCCCGGGGGAATTATAGCTATAGAAAGGGTGGATAGGCGGCCAGGGAATCAAGGAATCGGGGAAGTGCCCCCTGGGGCCGGGGGAGAAGATTCGTCGGAATAGCTCGCTGCCGCGGCCGGGTGGGGGGGCCCCTACAATTCTATGGGCCGTGGTGGGAGGGCCCCTACCAATAATCTACCTCACCTACCATAGCCCTATATCCTCCCACCCATAGCGGCCCCCCTAATATTTGCAGACCCCACCCAAGGCCAATATGGTCGGTGGGGTCCGCCTTGGATGGCATTCCGGATAGAAACAAAGGATGGCCAGTTGAGCATGCTTTCATTTTCTTTCTTGCTCCAGGGTAACTACTTTCCAACTCTCTATCGAGGGCCCCATCCCTCACCCCCGGTAGGACCCCCGGTTCAGGATGGCCGAGAGCAGACCAATGCGAATGCCTGCTTCGACTACCAGCTTAATGAAACAATATCTCCCGACCCCTATCTAGATATGGGGCCCCCTATCTATATAAGGCTCCCGCCCCTATACTATAGATATAAGCGGGTCCTCCCCCGCCCCTATATGGCAACGGCCCCGCCAGAGATAGTTTGGTTTGCCAGAGATAGTTTGGTTTGAATTGAAGGCTAGGGCCAGTCGTTACTACCTAAGGCTAGTCTAGGGCCAGCTAACAACCCCAATGATTGATACTCGACGAATGATCTACGGATAGGGAGTCATCAGCCTATAGGGATATAGGCTCACGTCTATAAGAGAATAGAATGAATCATGCGACTAGTTACCCCCATATAGATAGATGGGCCCAGGATTCTAGCAGTCCATAGATAAGATGATCGATACCCTATTGATATTCAAGTCTGGAGGGCCATGGGGAGGATACGCTGCTCAACTCAATGGGTGGGATTGATTAGCATAGCATAGCATAAATTGGATGGGGGATGGCTCCCTCGACCTCAACATAAAGGAACCCGGTCACCGGCCGAACTCGAACCCCGAACCAATATATGCTATGCCGAGGGATCTGAGTCCCACCCCCAACTATCAACTATCAACTATCTATAGGGGCGGGCAGCGTACCATACAGTGATTGGCTTTCATTCATCCCATCCATTGGTGCCTCTCGATGTTCTATTCCATATTTGCAATCTAATCCATAGGTGATCACCGATGAACCGGGGTGATGGTGACCATATATATCTATAGGTCCTGTATCCGAACCGGATCGGGGCGCATAGCTGAGCTGCCCCCCCTCTATTCTATATGGGATAAGGTCCTCGAGGGGGAGTCTCGATGAAGAGCCTGTAGATTCTAGAGAGTATC
This sequence comes from Sequoia sempervirens, assembly GCA_007258455.2. Lineage (NCBI taxonomy): Eukaryota > Viridiplantae > Streptophyta > Pinopsida > Cupressales > Cupressaceae > Sequoia > Sequoia sempervirens. The sequence goes on from VDFB02259099.1 coordinate 78,693, forward strand.
CGCTTTCTCGCACTGAACCCGGATGGGAACCTGCGGCCGGCTGGGGGATGGAGATAGACAGAGACGAGGGGGAGATGGAATAGATTAGATACGAGGGCCAATCATGTTGCGCCTATCGCTGGGGGCCAATCAAATCATGTTGCGTATATAGATGGGGCCGTTGGCCCTATAGGGATCAATACAATATATTCCGAACAGCTTCAATCGATGCCCGCCAGGGATCAAAGGCCTATATAGTCTGCCTATATAGCCCCATCCGTTCCGCCCAACCAATTTCTATGGCGGCTTTGATAGAATATAGATAGATGGGCCCAAATATATATAGGCTGGTGGAGATAGGAATATCTATCAAGTCGACGTTTCTAGTAGGCCCTCGGCCCTCGATCTATCGCCATCTATCTGTAGAAAAGTGCCGGGAGCGGCCCCGGGTCGCCCCGCCCCGATTAGATTAGATTAGATTAGATCCTATACGTCACATGACCGACATGGCACTCATCATCCATCCATTCCATGAATGCGCCCATATCTCATATCTATCATATCTAGATATAGGGGAGGGGGGGGGATTAAGTGGGTGGGTGGCCCTATCCATCCACACAGATCCATCCCCATCTAGAGGGTGGGGTGGGTGGGATGGTTGGCAGATAGAGAGATGGCTAGATAGAGTTTTTTTGGCCCCATCAGAGAGAGATGGCCCCATCCCCTAGGGCAATCGAGGGGAGGGGGTCGCATGCCAGATAGATATATAGGCCATCTCGAATAGATGGAATGGATAGGACCATCTATTATCTACGTGACCATATACCTCTATAGGCTGATGCCCCATATCCCATATCTATCACCTATCTATATAGGGGAGGGGGCCCTCCCCCTCCAGATATCTCAGATATCTATATAGGGGCGGGGCGAAACCTCTCCCTCGACCCCAACCCCAACTATCTATTCTCTAGGGGTAGAGGTCTATTCTCTAGAGGCAGAGGCGGGCGCCATGTATATCTATATGGGGGAGCATACAAACACCACACCAAACCGAAGGTAGCACACCGGACCGGTCTACAAACAACTGACCTGCATAGCATATATGAGATAGGGGGATAGGGGACACCGGACTGACTCGGAGCAACTAATCTACAATATCCCCCCCCGGCTGCGGCATTCAGTTCTAATTGGAGAAACCTCCCGGCACCTAATCTACCTCCCAACAACGGCATTGGAGAAACCTCCCGGCACCTAATCTACTGAAGCAACGAAGAAAGGGGGTGGCCCCTACTATTCTATGGCATGTGGATGATAGTTGGGTGGGTGGGTGGCGAACCCCACCGGGCCCCCCTGCTTGGAGGTAGATTATAGAAGTGGGAGGCCCTTCAAATAGTAGGGGGGTAAGGCGTATCTATATCCTCCCACTTCTATAATCTACCTCCAAGCAGGGGGGCCCCGGATGAACCCAAAGTAGGGTTGGTTGGGAATTCTAGTCTGTAGATTAGTTGGATAGCCCACCCAACCCCGAAGCCTTTATGGTTTGAACCAGCTATCTCCCATAGAATAGTAGGAGCCATCGAGTGATGAGCAGTCGACCCAGGGGTGGGTGAGAGGATAGATGGGGCTGTTGATCCAACGAGTGATATGAATGCGAGAGAATAAGGGCGTGGAAAAGAAGCTATCAATTCTGATCCCGAGGGCAAGAAATCAAGAAAGAAAGTATCAGTCCAATCTCAGACTTAGCTCGAATTGCTCAAATTGCCAGGAAGGAAGGCCGTAGAAGGCAGTATCTTATAGTAGTAATATCATTGATAGGAGATTCCAACTCCTCATTCTGAAGCAAGCATGTCCTCTAGCCAATCTCCTGCATTCTCAGCTCTTGGTCGAGTCCCCCCACTATCTCCTCCCACCCACCCCAGCCCTACTACTTTCTAGGCGGCCCCTTTTCTATTATCTAAAAACCATGGGTGGGTCTGCATTGGGAAGGTAATACGTCTCTAAGCATGTCTGAGTAGGGGACCTTCTATTCCCACCCAACCCGTTCATCAGAATAGCTATTGGGAACTATATTCTCCCTCCCGGAACCACTTCAAATAGTAGGGGCTCCCACCCGCCCTTCGGGACCAACCTGAGGTGTATCAACAATAATCTACCTCCAATGCCACTTGCCTTTCCCTTAAAATAGTAGGGGAGGTAGGCCTACCATCAATTAATCTACCCCGGCCCCCCATTATAGTTCGAAGCGCTTAAGGGGCCCCCTACAACTCTATGGGTGGCATTAATCCAGTAGTTCTTGAAAGAAAGCAGCATTAATGGCAGGGGGCCCGGTGGGTTACTTGGCTTTGCCACCAACCAGCCCTGCTTCAGGACCCCCCATTCCCCTACTATTATATGGCCAATATGGTCGGCTGCCGAAGGCAGGCCTCAGGTCAGTACAACTTCGCTACTGACCTGAGGCGGACCCCACTAACCTAAGGTCCCAACCCCACCACCCATGCTCTCCTCAGGTCGGTCCCGTCTCACTCCACCGTAATTAATCTTAGGTCCCGAAGGGCGGAAAAAATGGGGTTGGGACCATCCTATATGCCTTAGGGTGGTTAGGATGCCTTGGTCGGTGGGGCAGCCCTTCGGGACCCATTCCCCTACTATTCTATGGCCAATATGGTCGGCTGCCTTCGGCAGGCCCCATAGAATAGTAGGGGTATAGAGGGTGGGTGGCGGTTAGGGTCGGTGGGGCCATATAATAGTAGGGCCTCTGTAGGGTGGTGGCGGATGCCTTGGTCAGTGGGGTCCGCTCTCCATCTTGGCTATCCTCCCATGAATAGAATCTACCTCCTTGTTGCAGGGGGGCCCGATGGGGTTGGGGCCTTTGGTCGGTGGAGTAAGGCACATATGGTCGGTGGCGCAGCCATCGGTCGGTGGGGTTGGTGCCCTAGGAGGTGGGGTCTTGCCCAGGTGGTTATGTTTCCGTTCAAGGAAATAATAGTTCCAACTAGAATTCCTAGAACTATTGCTTCCAACGAGCTATAGTTCCTTATTCTAGCGTATTCACCGCAGGCAACTATGCACCCAAGGCGGGAATTCTAGTTCTAGCCTCACACACATTTACTGATGGCATTAAGTGGGAGGGCCCCTACTATTCTAAGGGGCCGTTGATGGGTGGGGAGCTAAAGAAAGGGTGGGTGGGAACGACTAGGGTCCTCGGTGGGAACTATAGAGCTAGCCGTTGGGAATTTCCCTGAGGTCCCAACCCCACCACCCATGCTCTCCTCAGGTCAGTCCTGAAGGGCATGGGCGCGGAGGTCTAACTAGAATTCCCAAGACCGACCCCACTGACCAGGGCTTCGCCCACCGCCCTAGGCGGAGCCCACCTAAGGCGCTTCTAACCTCCTGGAAGAGCTTCGCTCACCGCCCATATATTCCTAGGCCGGCGCTTCGCCACCTAAGGCCCCAACCCCACTGAGCATTCTTTGCAAATAGGTGCATCCCAACCCCACCTAAGGCCCCTATATCTCCCACCCCCCTGGTGGGCGCCCTAAGGAATATAGGTCGGTCATGAAGCGCAGGTCAATTAGAAGCCCCAATCTCACTGACCATGCGCTTCGCCATTCCTGACCTGAGGCATATAAACAATAATCTACCTCCCCTCCCATGCCCCTATGGGCCCTTATAATATACGAGGGGTCGGTCGTATAACTATAATGGGGGGGACCCTCCCTAAACCCCCTACTATTTGAAGGGCCTCCTAAGTTCCCTCCACCGGATGAACCCGAAGGACCGGGTCGGTGGGGCCCCAGATAGAAGGTAGGGGCTTCGCTCGAGTAGAGGAGGAACTGCTCTGGGGGGAGAGGGAGAAGGTGATCTGTTGGCAAAACTATAGCTGTGGAGCGGTGTCCTATAGAGGAGAGGGCCCCTACCTTGGCCCTCGTGGGGCCCCCAGATATTCTAGAGAGGGGCGACCCCTACTCTCTATAGGCGGGGCCCTGCCGGTGGGGCGTTCAGAACATAAATGCTTGATCGGAGATGAAGACTCCATCGAGAAGATCCTTCGTCAGGTCGGCCTACCTTTGGCACGACCATATTGGCCTTAGGTCATGAAACAAACCCCACCTGAAGACCAGCCCTTGGGGGGTGGGAGGCTATAGGGCGGGACCGACCATATATGCCTTAGCCACCGACCATATTGGCCTTAGGGTGGTTTCCATCGTCGAGAGAGGAGGTCGAGCGGGCCCTAGACCCACCACTATTTGAGCGGTAGGGGGAGAGGGGCGCCCCACGGGCAAGCGGTCCTCTCTCCTCTCCCATCTCCCCCTCTCCTAACAGTCATCTACCACTATCCATTATGTGATACAACCACTCCCGCCCTATATCTATAGTTAGGGGCAGTCGTATCACATATAGAATGGATGGATGGCGAGAGGATGCCCTATCTCGAGCCCAACTATAGATATAGGCCAATGCCTGACCGACCAGTCATCTATCTATCTATTCGCATCAGTCGTCTATTCTATACGTAACATGAGTGACCCGCTCTGGTGTGTGTGGTCAATGAACGAGGTATGGTACAGTATGCCACTACATGGGCCACTACACCACTACACAGGCAGCTTTATGTGATGCTATTCTTTATGCAGGGAAGGAAGCCTCTCTCGACCGACTTCAGATTTTCGCCCGGCTGGTGCTAAGGCTGGGGACGGCCTGCCCGCCCCCTCTCTCTATAATGGGTCGAGTGCCCATTGGAGAACAACCTACCAGAGAAGCTCCTCATAAGGTTTCTAGACATATCGGATCTTTCTGACATAGAAGTCAATGAAGAAGAGGAACCAGATGCACTGGTTGGAGTTGGTAGAACTACTTCAACCGGAGCAACTGGCTTGCCACGGAAGGGACGGGAACAGGGAAACGGTCATCACCATCGGAAAGTGCATCGCCCCTACTATTCTATGGCGGAGCTGTGGAACTAAGATCCCGGGCAGTGCCAAAGAGCGAAGATCTGGCGCGCCGCCCTAACTAACAGCGCAGGAAAAGAAATAGTTCTCCGCCCTTTCGTAACAGCGGTGAAATGGATCGGGTGCTGGATCGTCCGTATCTTCTCTAACAACTCTCTCTCAGAGAGCCGACGACTACTGGCACATAACCTTCTCTGGGATTCGGGGTCACCTTCCCAATCATATTGATTTCACCGCTAGCTATCACGAGAAGCCCTCAACTACAGAGTCGTAACTTATTGTGGTTGCACGTTCGAGCACTACTACTTTTAGAAATAGAGGGGCGGCTGTGGGCCCCTATGGATAGTAGGGGTCGACCTGGGGGGGGTGGGAGGCTATAGAGTTTTCAGGACGAACAGCCATTGAACGATCGCTTCACGATATATAGAGGATAGGGAGCAGGGCAGCCCACAATACGGCGCCGGTTGTTCACACTTAGAAAGCCCACTATACCTCTCCTCCTCCCACCCACCCCGAGGGCGGACAGACCTTGAACCGGAAACACGCCTCCGGTGTGTGGCTTCGGGGAAAGCGCTTTACCAACTAATGGAGGTGGGGGAAACGCGTTACCAACTAATGGAGTTCTAGGAAAGCACAAAAGACAGTTCGGTCAACATCGTATCTAGATCCATTCTATGTAAGCGGAACACAACTCTAGTTTCCCACCCACCCGATCTACTGGGGATTGGACATGGTTCCGCTTCTTCTCCCGGTTCATCGGGAAACCATGAGCGGAAAACTAACGAGATGCCCGGCTACTATAGATAGGCGGTTCGAGTTACTTGGAACCACCATTCTTTGTGCACAGATACGTCGGGTCGCCCCGGGCTAGGAGATCATCGTAGGCCGAAGTAATTACCACCCTTGACGGAGTCGCAAGGGCCGGAGAGGAAGTGCATGCAATAGAAAAGAATTTCTTCTTTTTCTCGACTGATTATTGACCTTCCGAATGAACACCTGGCCAGGGAGACCACCTTCTGAGCCCAAGTCAGAACCGATAACCGGAGCAACCCCGATCCAAGAAAGGCAGTCGGAGCAACTTATGCCGCAGAACATGTGGGAGCATTCATTAGAGAAGAGATCTTCAGCGGGACCACCTTCAGCTATCGATGTTTTCGCAACAGCCTTTTCAGAATCCCCCACTATATAGATCTCCCGGCAACCGCTGAAGAAAAGGCAGATCTTGTAACCTAATCAGTGAATGATGCTTCTACCGTAGCAAAACACCGAGCGAGAAGAACCCGAGTCCCAGTGAGATAGACTGCCGATATCACTAATGAAATGTGCGCTATATCCGAACCAATGGCCCTGATTACAAAAGTCAACCGCCGGAACCTCACTATCAGTATCTATCGTCTTCAGAAACAACGCACACAAAATGAGTAGATGAGGAAGCAACCCAGAAGCGGAGGAAGAGCCCTTCTCGGCTTCAGCTAAAAAATTCCCGGCCTTCCGATAAAACACTATCGATTCTTATGCGCGCTATAGAGGTAGGGGCTTCTCCG